>DWHQ01000636.1:0-13063 GCA_018247955.1 Eurytides marcellus marcellus | reverse complement strand
CGGCAATACCACCCCCTTGTGGGTGCTGGCGCTTTTCGTGAGGGCGATTAGAGAGAGAGAGAGAATTAACTTGTAATTGTTATTATATAATAGACAGACATATAAAATTAGCATTATTAACTAGTAAGTTGCTTTATCACCTAAAAAAAAGTGACTGAACCAAGTAATATAAAAAAAATTCTTCTGCTTGTATTGCAGACAAGCAGAAGAATTTTTTTAGGTGTATTTAAGAGCTATTTGAACTAGCAGCTGTTGAAATTGACGTTGTAAGTATTATAAAAAATATCATTATCAAAATGCGAAATTATTTCATATTCAACGTAACACATTTGGCTGGCTCCAATCTTATTAAAAGGATGCCTTAGGCTTAAACCACGGCTTTATTCGCGTGGATTTCACTGTCGCGTAATTTCTTATTTTTCTTTATGGAGTAAGAGCCAAACGACCTAGTGTCTCACCTGATGGTAAGCGATCACCGCTGCCCATAGACATTTGCAATATCAAAGATCTTGCAAATGCGTTGCCGGCATTTCCTGTGGGAATAGACTCTCTTCTCGAAGTACTCTCAATCTTATCGGTCATACCGCTGGCGATAACATATTTCGCAAGTAGATGGTTTGCCAGCCAGCATGGTGGTAACCATGGCATCTGGCAGTTGGTCCTGTTGTATGACGCTAAAATTTTCCAACAGGTATTAATCCTAACGACTCCTTTGTACATACCCCGTATTACTTATAATAAAATAAAGGAAACGACGAAACTTCTCTGCGAAAAGCCAAAGAATCAAGATGATCGGGAAAGATCTGACAAACGACGATGCGAACAGCTCTACGTTAAATGCGGTTAAATAGAAGGAGACGGTATTTCGAAGTCCCAATTTAGTCGTGAAAATCGTATACCATGCGCGACGGTTCTTGCACCTTCAGTTAGTGGCGATGAGTTGGTTGAAAATACGGTTAACACATCGGGTTAACAACACCAAGCTTTTTAGTCTTCCCTTATAAATTACCGAGTAACTGAACAAACAAAAGGAGACTGCCTTAAAAGAGAGAAGATAGAACAAACGGTTTCTTTTAAGCGATAAACGCGCCAACTTGTAAATACTCCCAGTCTGAGATTTTACTTAACAAAATCTCGACTTTAGACACAAGTTCGTTCCGGTACTCGTCGACTTGATCCTGAGAAATTTCTTATTACTTTTCTGGGATAAATTCCGCATATGTCATGCTCCGACTCAAAAACTATACTAGTAGAAAATCATACTAATTCGTGAATTGAAGCGTAAGAAAAATAAGGATTTATGTGTATAGAAAACCCTTTATTATTAATGCTATTGTTTTCATTTCGTCACTAGATATTCATTTTGCGGAGATGTAAAGGAAGTACATATGTAGTATTAGTTATGTGGGAATTAGTGATGACTCAATTAACAATATTTCATAAATTGAAGTCACACTCGCAGTTTCTTAAACAAATATGGTGTTTAATAAATTCATTGTATTTGTTTTTATTCTCTCGAGCCTGATCTATGTAAGTTTTTCAATATTTTATCCCCAAATTTAAGAAAATATACACAATCACTTTTATGGACATTATTATTAAAATCTATTAAATCATTAGATTCACACGAGGAAAATGAAAAGAACATAACATGGATTTACTTATAATAGACACTTAAGCTTATATGAAGTAAGTTTGTTTTTGTTATTCGATTTGCCAATAATAATTATAATCAAGTAATTGAAATATTATAAATTTTATTAAAATTAACGAATGGTATTGCGGAAATCGTTATTTTTTAATACAAAAATAAAATTTGGTCAAATATTTTTAGGAGATAAAGTTATGGTAAGCTTCACCCTAGCCTGTAATAACACCGTACTACAGGTATTTTGATCAAAACGAGTTTCAAACTGCTTGGTTCTACACAAATGCTTAGACTTTATGTCCAGTATTTATAATAATGTCCTCCCGACCGATTCCGGCCACGGCGGCCGATCCACAAGGTATCAGCTAACTGCGCAGGACATGTTATAGTGCACAAGCGTGTGCGTAGACACAGGTGCACTTACACTTCCTTTACCCTCATAGCCCCGATGGGATGGATAACCAACACAACCGGAGAAAAATCAGGTGCAGTGGCGGTGATATATTATACTGACCTCTAATTGAGGACTCTTCTAATACAGTAATACTTACCTTACTTAGTTATAAATAATTGGTCTAAAGAAATAATAAAGGCGGTATATAGCCGATTGCACCGGCTACTGAAATCGATTTCAAAATAAGAGAAGTGATCAGTTGTGTAAAAATGTTAAATAAGTTTATCACTTGTCAATTAACCTCGACGCAATTACAAGATGGGTACGCATTGTTTTGTATTGTATTAATGAAATGTGTATTCAATAATTTTTATCTTTATTAAATAAACAAATTATTAATTTTAAAATATACTTTAGATTTTTCCGCTAGGCACTTTGAATCTTCTTTGTCGAAAATAGGTTTTGCTTTGAATCCTGATGATAGTAAATAGAAGATCAGAAATTATTATTGAAAAGTTCATGTCAAATATAAAATACATAGACACTGAGTATTTACTGTTGTGATTCAGATATCGCTCATGTGATGTAATGTCACACACTGCATTTGCATGTTATCGGTACCACCGGATATTTCGTATTGGCTGGCAAAGGCCATCTCTGTGTATAACTAATGTTTGATAATAAAACCATGTCCATGGGATAATCGCTTACCACCAGGCGAGCCACTTGCTTGTTTGTCTTCTACCCTAATAAGAAAATAAGTACCGAACTATTTGCGTCGATAAAAAACATATTGCCAATCATAGTTCACAATCATTATGAAATAATTATTTATAATTTATAGATACCATTTCAACCCTTGCAGTTTAATTTTAAAAATATATTCCGTATAGGTAAATACCTATTGTTCACTTTGAAAGGACATGCTTACTGTACACTGCCCAAGATTCGAGTCCCTGTTTCGATTCGGCCGTTTGGAGGCATTGAATATTACAATATACCCATGGTAAAATGGTAGCTTTCCACATTTTTACTTCGATAGTGCATCTGAGGTGACGTTGCCAAAAAGAAGAGAGCAGCGACAAAAAACGAGTTCTGCGAAAGGCTAGTGTTGGCTAGAACTAATACACGTTCAATACAAAACATACAAGACCACCATTAAAGAAGAAGATATTCTGAAATATTTGCCTTATCACTGTAAAATGAACTATATGTCACCTTTGCTTTTATATAGCATTAATACAGTTTCTTGCACGAAGTTCTAAGCAAGTTTTTTTTATTAAGGTAGGTCGAGCCGTTGCAGAAATCACTGGAGATGGAGAAGTAATTTTCATCACAACAAAGGTGAGTAATACACTGCACATTAGAACGTAATGGTTATTTCAGTTACATCTTTCGGAATGTAATTTTCTTTTTTCCAAACAGAGGTCGTATGTTATCTCAGCCAACTTTGTACATCGTTATGTATTTTGACAGATGATCTAGAAACGCTTGGTCGAGGAAAAGTTTAATTGATTTTACACAGTAGTTAGTGAAAAATCCCACTCAAACGAGAGAGAAAAAATTAATATTGACAGAACGCCATTGCTTCTAGCACTGCTGGTTTGCAAAATTTCAATTCGGTAGTTTTTGTACAAATGCACTACCGGTTTGGCTGCTAAGTTCTACAAGTCCACAAATTTCTTTAACTATTCTGAATACTATTTAAAATTACTATTGCCATGATGGTTCATACTTTACTTCATACTCGTTAATTTAATTTTTTTCGAATGTAACATTTCGAAGGCAATTTTTCTTTGAAATGAAAATTTCATACTTTATTTTTACTTTTTCTATTGTTGATATCGTTAATAGAAAGTGACTTAGTCTAGGCTTCTAAGTGATAAGAATAATTTGTTAATATTTGAACAAAGTTGTTTTACAAGATTTATCCTCTCAACTTTTTAAGTCTTTTTTTAGTTTGTACGACGTTCTTCTTAACTTATTTAGTCTGTACGAATAGAAAATATTTTAACAATGAAGTTTGTCTTTGTGCAGATGAATTACAGTATCCAGCAACCCACTTGGCAAACGTTTTATCGTGAATATAACATTCCAATGGTATCCTGTTTCTTCTTTGGTTCATTATTTTGTAAAAGAACATCGTCTGAAGCTCATCCGCAAGTCTTCAAATCCCTGCTTAGAACTGCCAGCAGACATAAGACCATGTCGAAAACAACATTGAGATATTTTGTAATACATTGTGTCATCTTTCCAATTATTTGTTTGATTTTATGTAAGTAAACCGGTGGAAGGTATGGTCCATGAGTATGGACTATCAGAGCGTTGATTTTTTTCGATATAATAGAAATATACATACTCGTAGATAGTTACCCTTATTACCTCAAGTCGTGGTGGAGATATTACACATTGTGCTCGCATGGATAGTGCTAATGGTTTAACAAATATACAGTAGAAAGATTTTCGTTTCTGCATCTGTTAGAAAATTTATGATGAAAGTAATATATAATACTTTTATTTTGATTATTTACTGTGTAAACGTAAAAAGAAATAGTCACAAAGTTATCTGTGTAGTGGTTAGTGCTCCGGACCGCAAAGCCGAAGGTCCTGGGTACGTTCCGCCCAGGACAAAATGTTTCTACGATGAGCAGAAGTATATGTTCTGTGTTCGGGTCTTAACTATCTATATAAGTATGCATTTAAAATTTATCTGGTGAATATCAGTCGTCTGATTGTCAAGTACAGTTTCTGCCCAGTTTGGGATCAGACGGCTGTGTGCGAAATATCTTGAAATGTATTTAAAGATTGTAGAGGGCACTAACCAGTTGGATTTGGCTGTAAAGAATTCCAAATATAGTTTTTTAAGAATATGGGATAATTTTCCTTCTGAATTTGTATGGTTCAATCTTTACAACTAAAGTAGATATATGGTACTTTCGTTTTAAAAGATCTATATGTACTTTTGGTAATTTTCCGTTAGCCGTGCGTATAGAAGGTATTTATTTAGCATCGCGCAACCACCCATAATGGGGTTGAATTTTTTTACAACTTCGTTATGACTTGGAAACATTATTACTAGTTATATGTTGGCACATGATTTTTTGAGCGTAAAACATATAGCTAATCTAACCCACCAAATATACACTACCCGCCAAAATTGTGGATATTATCATTTTTTTTAATCATTATTCTTGGAAAGGGGTTTTGTCACGCAATGACTATTCACCCCCGTATAAATAAACAATGTATTTATTTAACTTAAAAATATGTATAAAATCAACTTGTCAGATAACTTTTTTATATAAATTGACTAACAGTCTGGCTCCCATAGATAAGCGACAAGCCAGATTGCTGTTACAAATACCAACATTATAATTTTGGTTTAAAAACACGGTATCCTGTCTTAATACTTCGCCCCGAACACACTCCATAAACACATGAATTATGTCTTTTTCTATGTTACATTCCGTACAATTAGGAAATTCTGGAATTCTCGTCAAATATTTGAACTTGTTTGTCAGGATGTCCAGAAAATTAATACTTTTTTATAGTTGAACGTTTGAATTTTATTCCATTGACTGCTTATCATTCGCTTCGCTTGACGACTGAACTCGCGTTTGGTTCACAATTAGCGACATTCGCGCCCGGCTAACGGAAAAGTACTGAGGTTTTCTTCATATCTTCTCTAAGATAATAAAAAAATTATATTGTCCTGTCTGAATAAGTAAAACAAATCGCATATAATTAGTTACACTTTATTATTACATTTAAATGTAGTTATAACATTGAGATACCACAAAATGCCCCAACTATGTTAAACATTAAATACAAGCTACCGGCCGATCACGATATAGAAACCAATAAATATTCAAGATAAAATTAATAACAAATTCACAATTGCGAAACGTACAAATTGAATTGAATATTTATCATTTGGCATTTGTTCGCTGTTACATGATTGTATGTATAAGAATATTTAATCTGTATGTAATTTTAATAGATTAGATTACGTAACGTATATATTAAATAGGCGTAAAACAGATAAACGTATTACAACTATGTGCTACTCTACTTAACTACACATACACCTACCAGACGAAATTTGGTTACTCTGTATTAATATATCAATAAAGGAGTTACATATTTGAAACATTAATAAGACACGATCCTTAGCCTTAACTTCGCTATTTCATAATAATTAGTTATTTCATTTAATAGCCCGAGTTCGCTATGTCTTAATTTGCCGTCAAACGTCTGTATAAATCTTTTGACAGCTCATCTAATCTAAGACAGATATCGAACGCAGTAATGCTATGTAGACAGTTATAATAATTATTAAAATTACACGCATCTAACCTATTTGAATTGGTGTTTCAAAACCTACAGTGGACGAATCGCTCCCGCGGGCATCTTCCTATTACCTATTTCCTAATCCGATAAAATATTATAACCGTAGAAAGCAAAAGCTGCATATTGGTTAAGGCACAAGTACTTCTCAATAAACACGACTCCTTTTTTTTGATATAACGCTGTTTCATTTCATCACCCAATAGACTTGACGCACTTCTACAAAATACGAATTCGTGTGTGAAAATTATGTTTAAATTAACATGCTTCAATGTTAATAAGTTAATTAAAATAATCTCTAATCTAATTCGAGACAAGTGTTAAAGAAAGTGTTAATCCACATTATATAAACTGGAAAACATTTTGACAAGCTGTCAAATTAATTGCCAGTCAATGTTAAAAATAGCTAAAGATCTAAAACTAAAATCATACAAGTGCCATCAGTAAGATTGCAAAATATCGAAATTATTTTTGACATGCCAATATAAATAACGATTCACATAATTTTAACAAAGTTATAAAGGTTATACAAACCAAAAAAAGGCAACAGTATTTGCAATTACTAACTTAGTAGACAAACATGTTAATTAATTACAAAAATTGCACCAAACGTTAACTAGCACTATTACATAGACTTTAATATTTTACACATTAATATTTTTTAAATAACTTATTTTGTCTATGGCACATATTTTATAATCTGTCTTGAGGTTATTAGCAAAATGCAGTCATAATATAGTTTCTCAAGACTCAGGTATAAATACTCATTTGGTTGTTGAAGGCACAGAGGTTAATATTAATAAATATATAAATTATAAATTCATTAATCTTTTTCTCAACTTAGGTTCATGGGTACCCCATGACCTGTTTCACTTCAAAAATAGAGTGTATCCAAAGTTCTGTTTCAACTTCAATAGATATTTTTTTACTGTAATGCTTTCATTTATTTATATATCCATTGCAAATTGGGTTATAAATAGTGTTATTTATACAACATTCCTATATATTTTTTTTAATTGGTTATATAAAAAAGACTATCAAATTGTGGGATCGAATCTGCAATGTGAAATACATCAATTATTACCTTATACAATAATAAAAGGCAACCAGAATAAGGCCCTGTTAAGGGATTAGCACTTTGTGAATTCTCGGTTGGTCTTTTAATGATTACATTTAACAATTTCAACAATAAATTGCCACTATTTCAAAAAGATACTATTTATTTTTATTATCACCATCATTATCTAATTTAGACATCAGAAAAAACTTGTGTACAAAATAAGATTAATAAATCTGTTCAGCAAATAAAAAAATCTTTAAACAATTACAGTTACAGCAAAATTATTTCAAAATAAAAGTTATACTTCTATATAACAGATAAATACTATTGTAACAACATTGATATACAGTGCCAAATGTAATCATTAAAAGAAACTCCCACTTCAAAATTAAAATTCTTAAAAAGATCAACTATAATAAATCTTTAATAATAGAAAAATAAAATCTTAAATAGCTCAAATGTACCGTGTGGTACAGGCACTGCACTGCGTCAATAAATATACTATTTTAGCACCTCAGATTACGTCCTAAGCCTATAGAATGTTCTTGTGATAATACCATAAATTCACTTCATACAAATTTCATCTAAATTTGTAAATGTTAAAAAACTACTACGAGTCATCATCTTTCAATGAAAAAAAATCTGTTACAATAAAGCAAACATATTCCAGTATAAAGGAATAAAAAAAATTACAATATCATCACAAGAACAGTGCGCAATAATTTTTTTTAATATAAAGAGTTTCTATCCCAACTGTTACAATAATAAAAAAATGCATTTAGTCAAATAGACACACTTATAGCTTTAGAAATGTGAACGACATACAACCGAGCGGATGCAACGCAAGAGTTTAGAAGTTGCCGAACTTCTTGGTAACGGTCGAGCTTGTTTCGGACTTGTGCGAGCTGGTCATTACGGATTTTCGCTCGATCGTTTCCGAAGTGATGGTCTGTTTGGCGAACCTCTTGTCCACGCTGTCGATTTCCTTCAGCAGGTCGACGGGTTTCTTCACCTTCGATATGGTGCTGGTCGCCTGGTAGTCGGTGGAGGCGAATTCCGAGGGTCGCATGAACGAACGACTGGTGTCCGAGCTGATCTTCGAGTCCAGGGTGTTGAAGCGCGAGTCCAGGGTGCTGTATCTCGAGTCGTTGTCGAACGACTTGGACAGCTCGTCGATGCCCTCCAGCTTTATCGGCTCGTACTTCGTGCTGGTGCTGGTCATGTTGACCGGCGACGAGCTGTAGATCTTCGTCGTCGTGACCTTCTGTGTGCCGTTAGGTATTTCCTTCACTTCGGTGGTGGTCTCCTCTAAGTAATTAGGACCGCCATAGTTGTGCACTTCCTTGCCGTACGGCGAAGCGATCCTCTCGAAGGTAGGAGTCGGCGCTTTCACAACTTCTGTGGAGTTCTTCGTGAACTCCGAGAACTGGTTGGTCTCGTATTTAGAAGGCGTGGACGTGGCGAACGGCGATTTCACCTCTTGCCTGGTCTCGGTCGAGATGAACTCCGTCTTCGGGTAACTCTGGTAAGATTCGCTCTTCACGCTGTACTCCGAATGCTTGGTGCCGCCGGGGATGGCCTCCGTGGACTTGTGGTGCTCGCTGAAGTTCTGTCCGATACCGTCGAAGGGAGATTTTGGGGTCGTCGGCTTTTTAAGGGACGAGTAAATCGGCTCGGGTTTCTCGTCGAATCTTAGGTCCCTGGCATTGAACTTTGGACTCAACGGGGACGGAAGCTTGGGTGCGTCGTACCCGTACCGCTGCTCCTGTTTCGTGAACTGATACTGGCTGGACTGACTGGATTCGAACTGGCGTTGCTCCTCGGTTTTACTGTACTCGTTAATAGGTCGCGGTGTGTCGTAGAGTCGGGTCTCGTAGCTGCAATATTGTGATTAAATTATTAGACCGTCATGCGGATAAGAGTCGACCAAACCAAACGGGTCCCCGCAACCGAAAAGAAGGTAGGCGTTAGCCGACACCGGCATGCGGCATGCGTTAGATCGATTAAACACGAGAGCAAAGAGAGAAGAGAAGAGTGTTATTGGGAAACAAAAATGTGTATTAGTCGAGGCTACGTCGCGATGAAGGTGGTGATAAAGAGAGAGTGAGTTTTAGCACAAGTCCTGTAGCGGAATGACGGGCACATTGTGGGGTTCTCGGTGTGGTGGATGGAGCTCTGCTGTAATGGACGGAGCCGGCGGCCAGTCGGCGGGTGCGAAAGGATGGAAGAGCCATAACGAACCCAATCAACTAGCGTTGTCCTCGTACTTTAGTAGGGAAACTCGCCGCGGCGGCGGCGGCGGCGGCCTCTCGCGCTTGTAGAACACGCGCTCCCCCTCCGTCGGCTCGTCCGATATCAAATACGCCGTACGCACCTCCGGCAGTTGCAACGACCTCACCACAACGGTCTCCTCGCTCACGCTAGTCCTATATGGTTTTGGTTAATCACCCGCATGCAGGGTTAGGGGAAAGAAAACAAATTATTAGTTAGTTAGTCGCCACTACTTAGTCTAAGCGGATATCCGAGTGATGCTCTAAGCCGGCTCACATGTACAGAACGATGTACGGAATGTCGCGGTGGGCAAGCAGCGCGTGTTGCGGACAATAAACATGAACAAAACAAAAACAGACGACCGGAGGCCGGCGTCTAAGCTTTATTACAGCGACTTACTCGTGTTTCATCGTTCTATCATTACTGGTCGTATTTGCTCTGCAAACGAAATTATTACTTCAGTGTTCTATTTGGTTACTGCACATGTTAGAGATAGTTTCATTTCACATTTTTCTCACATTAGGTTTTACTAGAAGATTGTTCTGGACAGTTGCGAAAATAGTTAAATTGACACTCTAAAAGCGATACGTGTTTTTGTTGCTGCTATATTCAAAGAGTCTTGAATCTCGTTGAGAATTACATAGGATAATTTTGAATATCTTATAACTAAAATTGTACCAGTCAATAGCACTTATAAATTAACCAAAATAATACAAATAAAACATTTATTGACTGTTACATCATATGCAAAAAAAGCAAAAGCTTTTCATGCGTTACATTATAGAAGTTTTAGCAGAGACATATTAGAGCCTTCTAGCGAACGTAGTTTATTAAATATGATAAAATGTGCCACAAAATTGCAACTTATATTACCTTTTTTTTTTTCCATCGAGAATAGATGAAAAAAAAACGCATTTAACGACGGATTACATCAGTTCCTTTTTTAATGAAGATAAATGTTATTATACTCTTTACATAACTTTTATTGCAATTTTTAGTACATTTTTTGGGAATTCTTTGTATCAACCATAAATGAGAAGTAAATATTAGACAGTTTCGCAAATAGTAAAAGCAGTTCTGTTCAGCAATTTTTAAATTACTTTTTATAAACAAATGTTCAAAACGAACAGTATACTTTTTGAGAAAAATATAATAATATTAGCAATACATGAAAATTGGTATGAAAGTTACACAATGGGTCGTGTTCAAAAGTTAGGTAAATATGTCTTTTTTTCTTAAAGATAATATTATAGTTGATTATTCACATTTGAAATAATTTTGCAAGACTTGTATCATTTGAGATACCGACAACCAAAAGTGTACTGAAACTTTACAAACCTTTGAAAATTTTGACCAGCATGTTGCATTGTTATTTCTAATTTTATAAATAAATTTTTTTTAACATTAGTAGAGGCACGAATCATGAATTGATGATGAAGGCACTTTATACAAAATGGCTTTGCTTAAAAATAAATTAATCATCTGTCCGTACGATCCAATGGCAGCATGTAAAAAGCAGAAATCGGAATTAGAATAACATAATAGAATACTATAATTAATGGTAGTCTTTTAAAACCTATAAAAACGTGTAATTTCTAAACGAAAATTAGTAAAAAAATAAAGTTAATATCAGACTTTTGGTATACAGTTGAATTCAGACTTGTAGTATTAATATTGAAAACGATAAAGATGTATAATATGTAGTTCACTCAAAACTTAAATGCGTCCCCGACATTAACAGAGGAGTTAATCTAAAATCAATGTAAATCGCTTTCTATCTCTCTCCAACTGTACAAAGATACAAAGATAAGCAACTGTTCGAATGTTCTTTGTTTTAATGAAAGTAGATTCTTTCGATACTATCCAGTTATGACAATATATATACAATAAGTATTTAAGTTTTGTGTGATCTGTCGTGGTTACTTTGAAATGTAAGCTGCGAACACAAGGGGCGCGGTCGACGAGGACAAGCACTCACCGTGTGGTGAAACCTTCGTAATTCTGCTTGGGGGTCTCTTCTTGGGGTTGGGGTCTGAAGCTGGAGAATGTGGGGCTTTGTGCTTGGGTGCCGTTGGCATTGTAGGGCTGCGGGCCGGGCTCGGGCTTGGCGCCGGGGCTGACGGGGGCGCCGTGCACGGATTGGTTGAGGCTGGACACGTGGTGCGATATGTTCGTGGTGTTGTGGGTGACGTTGGTCGCGTTGTGGGTGGAGTACGTGCTGTTGGGGCTGTACGTGGTGTTCGCGAAGCTGCTGTTCGGTGTCTTGAATCTGGAAACGTTCAACGTTCGTGTCATCTTTGAAGTGATGTCTTTTTATGGGAGGATGAACCGCTACGTAACGTAACGCATAACGGAGCCAGTCTATCTGGTTTCAGTTGACAGTTTCACAGGTTGGGTAAATATCACAGTCAAAAAAACTATATTATGCAATGAGTAAAGAGATATAGAACTTCTTTTAGAAACACCTCTTAGTCGATTCAACGGGTTCGCTAGTATAAAAAAAATATAACGCTAATAATAGATCTAGTGACCTGTGGTGGGTGGATGCATCACTAGAGTAGCCAGCGAAGTGCACATCGGTGTCCGTGTCGTCGCCAGAGGTGTCTCCGGCCCGGAGCTTGTATTTCGCTTGACGGATGGCTGTCAGACGGCCGCGGGCTTCCTCCAGTTCCTTTTCAATACGAAGCACCTCAGATCTGCAACAAGTATAAAAAAATAAATATCCCGGAGTTGAGAAGGAACGAGTTAAGGTTCTTATTTAGGACATGTGTCGCTCCCCCTCCACTTCCCATTGATTATTGTCATATTCAACAAGAAAGCAACTGTCTTACATTTGTGTCGACGACGACTACGACTACCTGTGTTCGGTCTTTTTAGTAGAATAGTGTTTAGTGAACCCCAATGATTTTCGTTGTACAAAAAAGCTCAAGATTTAAATTCAGTCGTCATAAGATGCCAACTAGTGGTCGAAATTGTGTTTTATCGGCTATGTTTGTAAGAAAAGAGTGCACTAATCAGTATCAATGTCAGTGCGAGTCATTGTATACACTATTGACCTGATTTAGTTTCACCTTAGTAGTCACTATCGACCGAAATTCAGAAAGGAGGACGTTTTTAGCATAAGCGGATGTTCTTGCATCCCGAGAGAGGCGGCTTAAGAATTCACGGAAGTTCGCGTAAACGTATTCCCGTCTCCCCGAAAAATGCGGCAACGTGGGTTTCAGAAATACAACTTATCCTGTCTACTTTTTCCACTGGTGGCAAGACATCCATTAAGATTTTTCACGGTGGGAAAGACACGCAGCTGTTGAATGAGCCGACCCGAACCGGATAAGTACTACAG
>DWHQ01000635.1:0-13066 GCA_018247955.1 Eurytides marcellus marcellus | reverse complement strand
ATTTAGGATTTACAACGCCATCTGTAGTATCAAAGAAATATCAATTAAAAGATGTGAAAACGTTATTTGTACAACGCCATCTATTTAGAATAAGCAAATCAAAACTTAGCTAATTTCATGGATCGGCGTGCGCGCGCATCGTAAAAATTTACTCTCATCATTTTTCACACTTCAAAAAGAAGGTGATCTTTGCCTGCACATACATTTGTGTACGAATCATCTACTGCCCAGTTACCATAGCTGAAATTCGGCTGAGATTTCACTGTTATTTTTTTATTCAGTTTCAGTTCTTTATCAAGTTTCCTTGACAAAAATATAAAACAAAATACACGTCACGTCTCTATTATGGCCTAGCCATTCCGCCCTAACACCTATACCCGACAAAAAAAATTAAGATTTCTTTTTGTATAATCATATCTAGTACTTGTTTGGTGATAATATTTATACATTGTATACTATTTATAGACTATAATAACGCGGGATGTATTAGATATTCCAGTAAAAGTTACATTTTACATCACATTACCTGTCAAACATAGTAAATTAAAAAATATAATAAAAAATTTATTGAAACAAATCATGTTAAAGTACGAATCATCTCTAATTTCTCAGGGCTATTGACAATCCAAATTCAGCTACAAAAGAACTTGCGTGTTTTCATGATACACAAATCTAAAACAACATTTATTAAATATCGACATTGACCAAGTTGGAAGATTTTATAGTTAATAAACTCCAAAAGTTTCATTGTTCTAAAGAAATGTTAGTAAATTTATGATATTATCTAAAAACTCGCAGCTCTAAACTACTACTACATCGATTATTATTATTTACTTCTGACTTCAGCGATAAACTTTTAACATGGTATGTAATGCCGTCCATTGTTTAACCGAGAAATATTTTTAACTGGGTTTAATTTTTTAACTTTGGAAGATGTAGAAATGATAAAGAGTGCACAATTGGCTCACGTGATATTAGCCCTGAAGTCTTAAAGGAATAAATTCATCTAACACGTAAATATGTTTCGCTTACAACTAAACAAACAATCAAACAAATCAACAATCATTTCAATAACCTCGAGTAGCTAAATAACAAAATAAATTGTAAAGGGAAAGAGAAATGACGAGATTAGACGTGTCGATCAAAATAAGTTGGACAAAATTAAAAAGTTAAATTATCTCAATTGAAAAATTTGCGTTCTCAGTGGTTTTTTATTTATTTTTTTATTTCTTATATAGTTACTGTTGGTCTATTACGGTAGTTAATTACATAACGGTATATATCTACGCTATCGTTGTTTGATAATGATGTAATTATTTTGAAATTTATTACAATAGTAAATTCTTTTTCGGTTTTAGGTCACAAATTCAGTCAGGCAAAATTACTTACAAACAACAACAATGTGGCATTGACCATGTCTTTTGCTTATATTGCGGGAAATGTTTATTTGAAACTATAAATAATTTTCTGAAGAAAAAAAAATATCAATAGACAGATAAACCAACTTATTGTGTACATGTATTACCCTCTATTTAAAGCATTGTATTTTGATTAAACTTACATTTGATACTTTTTTCTTATTGTTATATAACAAAAGTTGAAACGCAATGGTTTATGCCATATGGAAAATATATTTGTAACAAACCGATATAAATTTCACTATGATTATATCAATAACTAGTGTTACAATAAATGGAAAAAAAATTGAAAAAAGACTCTTTCTTCTTTCTTATTTTGGCCCACAATCAATCTGATCACAAATTCATTAATCAGCTTTGGTCGCTACCAATCAAAGCTGCTTAAACAAATTATTTTCGTATTATAAATCCAAACATCTTTCTTGTTGAAATGAAAATAAATAAATAGCTACTCAAATAAACAACAGTTTGTGAAGGTAATTATGTAGGAAAACTGTAATTTTTGGTAAAGACTGTTACGACACATTTATATAAGACACCATTAAGAAATTGTGAAGAAATAACATATTAACAAATACGTCGTAAGACTCACAAATTAACTTTAATTCCGAAAACATACTTTTAATTAAATTACAAAACCATTACCAATGTAGTAGTATTTTATTTTTGTAGTTCAAAATGTAACAATCAATGTTCAACACGTTTGTAACAAAATGATTTTATTATCATCTCAGAGTACATTTTCATTCACAATTACTATTTTACTTTTCACGCCGGATAACTTATCGTATCGCGGGTAACGAATAATTCCAGGGAACATCTTTACGCTTTTCGTCTTACAGGGTATCTATAACCAAGATACATTCGAACTTGATGCTACAGATCAACAAAGTTTCTTATAAATTAATGTAGGTACCTATTATAATTATAATATAGAGATATTGATATAGCATAGTTACTCATGAGCAATATTTAAATGTATCCATCACAAAAAAAATATCTCCATTGCTGCTTTTAAAATAATCACAACGCCACATCATTCCGGCACTCTGACGCTTAAATAAAAGTATATGTAGCAATTTCTTTTTTTCACTGCGACATAAATTTCATGTTATATTTAAATTTCCGCTAGTCTTTTCGTAACTAACATACCAAACCTAGTTATCTGAAGGAAAAGCAAATTCGATGTACTTTAGGCGCGGCATAAATACTAAACTACTAAATATAATAAGTTAATATCCAGGATACATATAAGTGCAACTTTTACCGGTGCTTTGGAATCTGTATACGTTCGGAGTGACACCCGCTTTTAACGTCTTCATATCCCTAAAAATATAACTGTTACTTAAAACAAAATCAGTTTCATTGTTTTTGTTTAATGTGATTTTCATTAATCATAGAACTTGAAATTACTTTTTTATCTTTAACTATATTATCTGTATACCTAAATCATCACATAGGAAATATATTAACATTATAGCTTAGAAAACCAATATTAATTTCGCAATGATTTTAATTACAACTAATGTCCAACGACAGCGTAACAAAATTCATCCAGTTTTTTTCTACTTCACCCATTATTTAGAATGATGAGGCGTATTTTCCGAACAAGGCTCTCTAATATATTTTATTCATTAATCATCTTCAGCCGCCGTCAATCAAAAAATTGGCTAAAACAAATTATTTGCTTAATATTATTATATCCAAAGTTTTACCCGTCAAATCAAATGATGCTCTTATAGTGATTTATTTCGATTAAAATTTTGATTCCACCATTTCCATAGTGAATAGCTACGATTCTTAACAGAACAGCAAAAATTACACGTACGTAAGGCAAAAAAGTATTTGTAGAGTTATAAGCTCCCGCTCCTATATAAATGCAAATTTGTGAGAGTTTACTTAATTTATTCGTTAAGAACTTCCCATCTCTAAAAGAAAAGAACAGGCTTGTTTAATAAACTAATTATACGTAACGATTTTATGTTATGTAAGTTTCGATTTCATTGATAATATTTGAAAATAATATTAAGTAGCGTATTTACAACACCGACATCCCCACTTATTGTGCCACCATGCAGTAACGTGTCAGTATTTCTGTTTGAAGACCAAAAGAACCAAGCAAGTTTAAACCCGTGCAATTTAAAGTATGGCACCTGTGTTGCACCACCTACTACAACCGCATGGCTTGCACATCTTGTTGATTTATTTTGTAAAAAATATTATTAAAATTACAAAAAAAGCTAACAATACTCCCAAAATATATTCTCGCAATAAAATTGCTATAGGATCAACCCTTAAATAAAAAACTGTCATGAAAATCTGTTAACAATTAGCGACCATACCGCGTAGCAAGTTTAAGTTGATTAAAAATATAACTCAATGGTTGTGAACAGATAGTGGTTAGTTCGTCGATTCATATTTTTTATATAAAATCTGTATTTTTTTCTTATCGAATAAGAAATAAATTTTGTATAAATTTTAAGCAACGATAGACATCAGTATATAACTAAAATATTTGACACCTTTATATATTCATAAAATAGCCAAAGGCAAAGTGTTTTCATGCAGAAATATAATCCTGATATTGTGATATTGATCACAACCAAGTTCGACATATTGTTTGGTTTAGTTGTAATTTTGACATTTAATAGTTAACACAATTAAAATATAACACGAAAAATACTACTTAATAATCGTAGTATTCGCGTACGCAGGATCTAAAATGTATGAAACGTTGGCTCAAAATATCTGCTGACGCAAAAATTACATATTTTTTTAAAGATAAAGCAATAAAACTACCCTTCCGGTGAAGTAAACTGATAATTATTAATTGAATAACTCTTATTTACCTTCCCACATTAAAAGGCGACCGCAGCAATAAATGAGAAAAACTGTCTTCGTTGCTTTTAAAGAGATTACAGCAACGTGTCCGCATTTGCCTTTCAAAGTCACATTATTCCGACGCCCCAACGTTGCTCAAAGACAAAATCACTTTGTCTTTTTTTGTTTTATACCGGGAGACGTCGTGATCATTAAGCATGAACTATAAAAACTTGAACTGAACTGAATTGAACTATAAAAATTTTTATTTCTTAGCACTTAGACGAATTTAAAATCAAAATCTTATGTTATGTGACAGTCTAAGAAGCATAAAGAGAATTTATTGATTTGAATTATGGATCAAACTTATTGTTGTAGACACAAACACTTTGACAAGAAAAGACACTAAACTTTGTATTTTAGTGATCAGACTGTCAAAAACCGAAAAGGAGTCGAAAAGCACTGTGTGACACCGTATTTTTATGAGGAAAGGTGTTACTTACTATCAGATGGACTACTTGTCGTCTCGTCACTTTATTTCCTACACCTTTACGGAGAACCAATGTAAAGTAAAAATTTTTATGCTACTGTTACATTTCTAATATGGTACGAAATTACCAGCAGTGAAGCGTACTTACAGCTTTTGACAAAATATCCTTAAGTCTTTTATGTTATGGGAGTCAATTGCCGAGGGCTATCGTCAGGTAAAACACTTTCTGAGTTGTCAAGTTCTCGATTAAAAAAAATACAGTTTATTTTTCGTGGAGATATTTTGTTTATTTTCTATCTCTATTAAGTTTTGTAAAGTTTGCAAAGGTTTTTATTGTATGATATTTTGTACGTTGTATTGTATATGCAATGTAAAAGATGTCAGAGATTTGGATATACAGAAAATCAATGCAATAGGCCATTCGGATGCGTGAAATGTGGAGTTGAACATCCTACTACACGCTATTATAAAGACCTGACACTGAGGCCACTTGTGCTAACTGCCAAGAAGAACATCCAGCAAGCTACAAAAGCTGTATAAAGTAAAAATAGCCTAAAGACCAAACCGAAAACACAAACAACGTAACCTAGAACCAATAATTTAATAAGAATACAATCTGTAAGAAA
This sequence comes from Eurytides marcellus marcellus, assembly GCA_018247955.1. Classification (NCBI taxonomy): domain Eukaryota; kingdom Metazoa; phylum Arthropoda; class Insecta; order Lepidoptera; family Papilionidae; genus Eurytides; species Eurytides marcellus. Next base: position 7,712 of record DWHQ01000635.1, on the reverse strand, counting down.
AGAAGATCATAATATAAATAACAAAACACAAAACTAAACACTACATACGCACAAGTAACATCACACAGAAATTTACAAGAACCTAAAACCGTCATAATGGATTTAAATAATCTTACTTAGGTACTAAACACAATGTTTGACAAATTTCGAAACATAATGAATATTATGTTAGACAACATGATGGATTCTAAATTGCAAGCTTCATGAAGCACCCCCTAACTTAAGAAGAATTACTTGGAACGCCAATGGGTTGGGAACGCCGAAAGGAACTTAAACTCTTCCTAAAACTGGATAGAGTGGACGTAGTCTTAATCTCTACTGATGGAGATTTACAACAAAATCCAATTTTAGCCTTAAAATGCCTATGTGGTGTATACTACAAACCACCCTTTTAGCAATTCACATGGAGGAAAAGCAGTTATAATAAAATAAAACATCAAGCACTATTTTCTTGATATATACGAAAGTTAAAACCCTAGAAAAAAACTAGCACAAATCCCTTTTGCCAATACATAAAGATAAAAATCTCAACTCTATATTAACATTCTTACAAAGCTTTTTCTAAATCAACTCAGCCCGCTACCGCCAAGATATCTTCCAGGAAAAAATAACTGTAGTGGCTTTTTTTTTAGGAAATAATAAGATAAAAGACCAAACGGCTACACAGAGCTTCTGAAGTGAGATTTTGATCACTTATTACTCAAAGTACGCAAGACATCTGGAGAACTTTCGGTAGAATATTTTAGACCATGGTGGAACTCCAATACCTAACAGTAATCTAGTCAATGTGTACAAGATTCGACATGAAAGCACTTTGATAAAATAGGGAAATATTTTCAGTATCTGATAAGTCTGTAATGGAATACAGAATTGAATGTTACATTATTTGTGAGTTTGTTATATTGTACGTATAATATATATATACAAGTATTAATATAAAAATATTCACCGCGTACTTCACATACCTTTGTCTACATTTAATATTCAGTTAGCTTATTATACATGCCACATATACGCTCCAGGCTAAAGGTTGACAAAGAAATGTAATATACAAACATGTTTATCTATTTCACAATGAGGACATGCTTACGGTATGATGACCTAAATTAAACTAACGAGTGCGGGCGTCTAATTTATTTTCCGAATATAAAAAGTAAGGCTATGTCACACTCGGGCCCATAAATAACTGATAAAAAATAATGACGACGTAGCTCTATAACATTCAAAGAGGCTTTTACTTTTCTTTTTACAAACGCGTTTCATTCTTCTAATAATTGAAAATTCTTAGAAAAGTCTTTTTTGCATCCTCTTATCGAAAACTTCACTTGTACATCAATTTTGTATTAATATAACTTTATTTTGTTATAATTTTTGTTTTAACAATAATAGTGAGCCATGCAGCAGATCCTGCTGTTGCTAAATGGGCCAGCTCAAATTGCTCATTGCCTGTAGAACTCTTTGAAGCCACGCATAAACGTACGTCGTAAGTATTGAAAATATTATAGCGTTTTCCGCCTCTTACATCCTTTTTAAATATAAATTATATGAATTTCAAATAAATCGGGGTAAGTAGTCGTGACATATATACATACCAATAAAATTTCCGTTTTCCGTATATGGGTAAAATATAAAAGTTAGAGATATAAACATTAATTTTATCGTTCATTTAAATGCATTGCCAGTTATCCTACCTCCAAGCCATAGTGTGCAAGTACTATTATGTTCTGATTAGAAGGACAATGTTGCCAGCGTAATTACTGAGTATAGAGATACCATAGACCATCTTCGGGTGAGGAGCGCAGCGTAGAGCTAAGCACGTTCTGCTTGACACTGTGCTGTAATGGGCAAGTGTGTTGCTTACCATCGGGCACACGACTGCTTTCTTTTCTTCAAAAAACCTATTTAAGTTACAGAACATTTAGTTACTTAACCTTGACATTATAAGTATATTCTATTTATCTTACGTGTATACATCGTTTTGCTTACAAATGTATCCACAACAATATTCTCGCCTTATATTAAGTTCTCGTGAATACTTTACATATACACATTTCTCCATCCCACTTCTGGCCAAGGAATGAACTTGAATGGAGCTTATTAACTAGGCGTGTACTTCAACTTCCAACACACAACTTCCTTCAGGAGTTTTCCCGGAGCGCTCTGACATGGGGTTATAATTGCAGTGCGGTCTCAATACAATTACTCGCACCTACCTCGATCCATACACTGTGACTAACGGGCATTGACTACAACTGAATCAAGGAGACGTTATCTTATTCGGTACTTAATTTAATTTTTTATTCGCTTCAGGCTTTCCTAGTAATCTGCTCCTAGGTTTTACAGAACTTTGTTTGTGAGTTACAAACCTGTATCATTCTTTTGTATCTACAACAACGATGAATTTGATTTTTTTTTATAATCACAGACAAACAAAAAAAATAGTTCTACGGTTTAATGTATAATACAGAACTACGATTCAATGTGCAGTCACAGAACAATTTTTTTCTGGTTATTAAAAATATTATGAAAACATTTTGTATTATCATAAAGCTCCGTAAAATTATATGCTACACTTCAGTGAACATTTTAATTTCAAAATCTTTGACAAATGAAGAAACACCCTGCTTCTACTTATGGTAAGACAATTTTACTTTGTATAAATTTGAAACGGGAGCATGAAGTGCTTTTTATTTTCAGTATAAGATGCTTATATTTGCGAGATAAATATTTTTGCAAACGTATTTTTGAACTACTTATGTTAAGATATGACAAACCAGTTTTTTAAATTATTAGCATACATTAGCAAATATGCATATAAACGTAATTTGTTTCAAAAAAAGTTTGGACTTTAAACACTACTACCAACTTGTGAACATTATACAGCAACACCTAAAGACATTATTAAAACATCTAGATAATTGAAAAAAATAAGTAATTAAGAATGGCTGATTAGTTTTGTTTTAGTGGATGTGAGGCAAATAGGCAACAAATCCACTTGATGATATATAAGCACGCACCGCTGCCCCTGCATATTTTCATAACAACATCAAGGACTCGCAAATCCTTTGCTAGCTTTCAAGGCGGAAATAGGGTTTGTTTCTAATCCTATGCCGTATTAGTCCAGAAATGCAGAAGAAATTATCAAGAACTCTGCTAGACTTTGCGCTGTGCTTGTTACTCTGAGATACTCACTCGGCTTTATACCCCTATGTCGATTATGCTAAAAACCTTGCCCTTTAAATCGGAACACAGTAAATCTTGCTTTTCTTGCTTGGCGACGGAATCAGTGATGATGCGATTGAAAACCAACGATTATTGAAATAGGATAACAATGTCGATATAACTAATCAAAGGTTATTAAATTTACGATATCTCATATGTTTACGGGATAGTCTTACGGAATAGACTAATTTGATAATCCAAATTGCCTTCTATTCTACAAGGCGAGTGTAAAATTAATTTATCAAAAGTAGGAAGACAAGGAACATTGTTTTATTCAAGATCTTTTAATTAATTATGTTGTTCACTGAATTATTTTTACGTTATGTCCAAATGTATGTAGCTCTCTTTATCTCACTTCTGAACATAAAGAAAAAATGATAAAGAAAACTGGAACACTACAAGTTCGGAAAATTTTTTAATTTAATCCGAAAATTCCTACTTAAGCTCGAAAATATTTCACAAGAATTGTCGCCCTTTAAAAAAATGTCGATGATATTTATCGTATATTTTTTAAATGAATACCGTTCAAGAGTAGATTAAGCTTTCAAAAATACCTGAATCTTTAATCCGAAGCATGAATTCCAGGCTTCAGGAATGTCATGCTAAAAGACCGGAGTATTCACAGTGCTGACATAAAATAAGTGGGGCACACGATACGGTATTAAAATATTATTAAAGAAAATCTCTTTTTAAATACCATTTTTATCTTATAATTTCTTAATAATTCAAATTATATTATTTTCAAATAAAGATTATAAAAAGTAAAAACAGAAATAATGATAGGCAGTTGTTCGGAGATTACATTAACGTTATAGGGTACAAACTTATATCAACATAAATTGGTATGACTTATTACATAACTAAAATATTATCTAAACTGGAAATTATATAAGACATTAAAATTACAATATTGTCTAAAATGTACAGGCCTTTGAATAATTAAGCTAAAATAAATCACACGTTCTATAAGACAAAAGATTATATATACACTATGGTACGAAATTTCATTACGAATGCAATTGTCTATATAAAAACAATATGTACTGTGCATTGGTGAGATTTTATTTTTATTTATTTATTATGACAATGGTCATAAAGACCACGACCAAACGTAGACCATTTTGGATAACGGAAGAATTATTTCTACCAAATTTAACACATAACATTTTAAATTTTATTGTTATCAAAGCATACGAATAACCCCTGAAGATGATTTTTTCATTTAATCACTACTGTAATATTTGATTTTTTTTAATACCATCAACATAATTATTTCGTACCAATGTGTGGAAATAAGTGAAAATAATTTCTCAATGATTATTTCGTTAGTAATGTTAAATAATCTATAAAGTACAAATTTTGTTTATAATACATAGATTATCGAAACCAATTCGATATTTTATTAAGAAAGACTTGGTAGTGAGATTGCTTATAACTAAGATTTAACATTATTATTGCTTAGAATTGAAGTTGATATTAGTTATTATAGACACATAGTATTGCGATAAGCAAGAGCTTCTCTATACACGAAGAAAATGCACGGTTCATATATTACAAACATTTTCTTCCAAGATAAGTTTTTTCTCGCCTTTGCTTACAAGAACAAATTTCTTTCTATGTAAAGATGGAAAGAAGAAAATTTAGAGTTAAGGGAATATCAAAATTAAATAGTCTCCTCTAATGAAAGAGTTCACTGAGAGAGTCTCACTGTTTCCCCCATTCATTTAATATAGACACATATTAGGTGTAACGTGTACTATTTGATTTAAATTTTTAAAAGAAAAACTTGATGATCTTTTATTACTTTTTTGTTCTGGCGCGACATCTTCATATTAGATCTAAGAGATAACTATATTAAATTCACTCTTTAATATATAACCTTGCATTTTCCACGCGTTATAATCGAGTATTAAGACACATAAAGCGTTAATATTGGAAAATTTTGAAATTTCCTCTACGTTCCTTAAAAAGAGCTATAAGCATACCAATTAAAATTTATGTACAAAACTCTTATCCTGCATCGTATCGAGTTCATTCAACCATTCGATGTGCTAGTGTTCTTTGTATATCAACGAAAATGGGGACGATCGACTACTTAAGAACGTGCTGTGATTTTATAAAAAACTAGAATTGTTATAAATCCAGCACAGGGAAAAGTAATCAAAGTTGGATGCTTCATTTCACGGTGGCAAAAGATTAGCTTGATGCCTTTTAACTAGAATATCTTCGACTAATACTCAATTGGGTTCAAGACTGAATATATTATTAAGCATATTCACCACTTCACGTTTTTAAAATTGTAATAAATGTAATAAACAAGAGTAAAGAAAGAGCAATAATTGATGCAGTTGGTGAATCGACTAAAAGCCCAGAGCTGCTGCTCTCTCAAAAGTATACTTATAAAACTTTTAATACAAATCGATTATAGAAATTATACAGTTCTTTTGTGGAGAGGTGCATATTCGAATAGGTGGGATGATTTTAGGTCCATTAGTAATATTGAAGTTTTGTTAATGACATGCGAGACTCTAATGAAATGAGAGAAGATAAGTTTAACTTACGTCAACATACATCTACACTAGCACAACGAAGTTGATAACGATAAAGCAAATAAGAGTTTTCGAGAGATCATTAGGAAAACTTCTTTTTTTTTTCAAAATCTATTTAACTCATCTTAAATAAATACATATCACATTTGAACACATCCTTCAGTAATTTGCTGTCCCTTAACTTAAAGCAAGAACTAAAGATAAAATTTAAAATCTAGAAAAATTAAAATAATATTGTTCCCAATACGCTTTGTTCCCTCACAAGGTGAAATGACGAAAATCACTTTAAAATTTTTATGAATGTACTGATTTTAAAAAAAAAAAATGTCAAAAAAATTTATTGCAGATTTCTTCAAACTTTCTTTGACAATGGGAAAGGAAAATTTAAATGTTACCTATAACTAGTATAAGTTACTAATGTTTTTACTTGGCAATTTCGATAAAAAAATATTAAGCGGATATAAGAAACATTCATGGTCCTTGCGAATAAAAAATATTGGAGCTCTATTTGACGATGTCCAGCCAATTTCACAAGAAGTGACACTAGAGCTCTACGAAACTACTTAAACACGAAGCCTCTAACAACTTAATTTAATGAGTAACCAGCTAGCGAAGAACTATACCATATATTATATTCATATAATAACTAACTCTTTACACGATTACACCTTAAAGATACTTATAATCAACCGGTAACAAGCCCAGTAAACTTTCGTCAACGCTTAATCGTTTAATACTTTTTTAATCTGTGATTTGGACAGACTATAGTATAATTCAAAATGGCTCCAATTCTGTTTGTTCTACAAAAGGACGTCAACTGATCGAAATACAAAACTGTGAAATGGAAAGACGGATCACCACGATTGCATTTCAGACAAATTATTTACAGCTAAAAATTATTATATTAAAATAGATTCTCCCTTCACAGATAAAATTCTCATACGGCTTGGCACGTAACCTAGAATACATTACAATTAACGCTAATTTAAAATTCTAATATAAAAGCTTTTAATACAAAAATAATATAATGAGATCAATCGATGATAATTTTAGGCTGCTCTCTTTGGAACAATGAAAAAAGGTGTTTTTGTTTAAAAATATACATAAATATATAATTTTTACGTCACAAACGCACGTCTGGTCCGTATTTAGGAATGTTTGAAAATAAGGCTTCATACATACCATGCGATGCCATTTAATATAGATTAAATAATTAAATTAATAAGTTTCCTTAAAAGCAGCTACAGTTTTCTTTAAGTTTTAGCTTTAATATAAACTTTTATAACAAGACCATAAAAACATTAATTGGAGATACTGATTTCTATATCAATTGTTAACAATCCAAAAGTTTCTGGCTTAGTGTATAATAATATTTTATACTGATAACAACATGTTTGTAAATATTACTTACTAAGTTCATCGTGGTCTTGACAAATTTTGAATATTATTTTAAAAACTGACCAAAAATTTAAATGGACGCACAGTACGTATGGCACCTTAGCTGTCACAAATATCGCTTAAAATTATATTATCTGTGGAACTTATATGAACTTGTTACTTCTTGGACAGAAAACAATTTATATATATCATTTTTATTCATTTCATAATTTATTTCACTCACCTTTAAAACTACTAGACAAAATGGAATTTATTTAGACGATTTTAGTTAATATTTCATTGATTATATTTTTCTAATGGCATTCGTTACAATATGTGCGTAGAAATTGAAATTTATTTGAACGTTATTACCTTTAATTACAAAAGCGGGCTACAACAACGCATTGCGTTATGAAATTTAAATTTTGTATATTTTTACATTTTAAAGTAAATTGACGGGTAAATAAATGTGATTTTTATTTATATTTAAATGCCTTTTTAAAACTGTCAAGTTTCTTTTCATTCGTTAAAGTTCATTCCTTATATAAATTATTATTTTAAGTC
>DWHQ01000634.1:0-13069 GCA_018247955.1 Eurytides marcellus marcellus | reverse complement strand
CTTTTATTTTGTTTAATAAATTAACTGATTAAATAATTTAATTTGTTCTCAAAATGTATTAACCGGTTTTTTTTTTAATCCTACATGCGATACGGTATATCGCATTTACAACAAAAATACGCATAATTAGGGGAGACTTAAAAACTATTCGTCAAATCTCGCTTAAATCTATATGGGACCACACGACAAACACCAGCTTTCCAATATAATAAGCACCTTCAATATCGGTACACCTAGTAAAAAGTTATGAAGTAACACACATAAAAAATACAGCCAAATTGAGAACCTCCTCCTTTTTTTAATGTTGAATTAACAAAATATAAGAATCACAAGCAATAACATATTAATATTAATTATTTCCGATATTATTTAAAATTGTTAACAATAAGTAAATACGGTGCCCGTATTTCTCTGTCCCCTACTTGATTGCAACGGAATGATAAGCAGGTACGAATCTTGAACTTTCCAAAATTGGAACAAGTCACAAAGGTCTTTGAACACAAAGATCGGCGTGCGTCCGTTGGGAACAGCTGTGCGGACACCTGCCGATCGACAGCTGGCTACCCCGAGGAGTGTGTCTTCGTTTTTTAAGCGGCTCGTTGGTTCGATACTCGGGGGAACTCGATATCAGGGTAAGAAACAATAACGGGTAGTATAATTTTTATATTCAATGAAATAACTGACAATACGTTGGTACTTCCGTAGAGTCTTAACATATTAAAAGTTGCTTCATGCCTTGAAAATATTAGTTGGACCATTGTTTCTTACTTCTTTTAAAAGTAATTTTATATATTTGCATGTTCGTATATATATGTATGATACGGTAGCTTATGCCCACCTACCTGTCTATGTATGTAATAGATATTAATTATTACATTAGTTCAAGGGTTTCCTGTTAGAATAATTGTATAACGGTAAAGCTTTGCACATTAAAAAAAAAAAATTGCCTTGAGGACCCTTGTCTGTCATAACAGATTATTAAAAAGCGTTAAATACGTGTAGTATAAGTACAAGGAAGTACCGGCACATCTTTTTGTCTATATGCCCAAGAAGACAAATCAATGTAAAAAGCATTTTATAATATTAGATTATAAATGACTTTTTGGAAACAGAACCAATTATGAACAGTTCTAACCCTGAGTAAGAGAGAGACTGACTTAAATAAAATATTTTTATATAAGCCGGAAGAAAAAGCTGATGTACTTGACAGCTCATGCCGTTATATAGGTATGTAATTATGTCGCAAACCAGTTGATACATAATTGGGGTTTTGGGAACTGTTACAATGCCTAAATAAGAAAAAAACATTCAAGTATGTCATTTAACTAAGTCGAGAAAAAGACGAAAAAAAAAAACAGATCCCTTCCTTATTCGTATTTATTAACCGTCCGTGAGATTTATTAATTTAATCATTTTGAAACCCTTAAGAACATTTCTTTACCTTCATTAAGTTAACGAAGTCTTTGTCCCATAGAATATACGAACCCCACAGGGAGGCGATAAAGGAACGTCACGTGTGGGAATGCAAGGCTAAAATGCCCCTTGCGTATTAATGCTAAGGGTACAATGTCCTTGGCCTTCCCCTCGCACGAATAATACTGAACACATCTAAATTATCGCATACCAGAACGTTCCGTGACACATTTTATCCTTGAGGATGATGGTTCTTGTCTCAATATTAAAAAGCAACCAAGGCTAGTGAACTTTTTCCTGACTGTCTATTTTGAACATCGGTCAATCTACATAGACATATACTACATAGACATATATTTTAGATTAAGCTATGTCCAATTTGACAACCGTACTTACAGTGAACGATAAGACGCATTTAAAATTTGAGTCCATTTTTCTATATAAAAAGGTAGTGGTAGTTTTATAGTCCGAAAAGTAAGGAAAAAATTCTAAAAGTAATTTAAATGAATCGTACAAACGATTGCAGGTCAAGCCTAATACTGGGTATCGACGATCATAGGCAAAGAGTGTTGGTAAATCGGAGATACCCCGCTTGTCTTGAGATAACTTGCATCCTCTGCGTTCAGTGGCGTGCCAAATTTTGAGGACTATAAGCTCAAATATATACCTCAAAGTTAGAGACGATTAATTGAAATATAATACATAGTAATGTTCCTTAACCATTAACATAAGATGCACAAAACTTTGGTCAATTTTTTTATGTAAAAAGGTGTGTGCGTCTTATGGCCTTATTAATACAGTGCATAATTTAACTTTGGAATAAACAGCGACGTGTCAAATCTATTAAACCAACGACGTTAAGAGAGACATATTATGATGTCGATATTAACATAACGCAATGGCTAGACAGTATTTTGCTCTTAAGAAAAGCGAATAAATTAATTTTTATATAATCTAACAATTTTCTAACAGACTTTATATAAATGTAACAATATATTGATTGATATAAATTTCCTATTAACTTTTAAACATTCTCCTGAATGATTGCCGAAGTTTAAGGTCCGATGACTATGTAATTTCTATGGTACCAAACTTGCGATAAATCCTTTACAATTAAATCATCGAAAAGGTTGTATGATAAGATTAGCCCCAAAGAAATTTGGGAGATCAGAAGGTCTTTGAACCTTAGGAGTACTTGTCATCTCACATAACCTTGCCAAATAAAGCACAAAATTAAGCAGTAAAACTAAAGGGATAAGGACAGTGTTGGTAAAAATGTCATTAGCGTTACAACGCTTGTTGTAACGCTTGTGTTGTGTGCAACACATTTATTTTGATTTAATTTGATTGATTAGAACTTTAGGACTAAGCAACTTCAGCTATGATATTAGCTCATACGATGACCAATGCTTTGCTTTCCTTTGATTGATTTAAATTAAACTGTTTTTACTACATTGAAATTTAATTATTTACATTTAAAATAGACGGCCTTACTTACATCCGTAATATTATTTTTAGTTTTACAAAACAATATTAAGATAAATAGTATAGTCTTGCATACGTCTCATATGCTGAATTAAGATATACCCTAAATATTTTTTAAGATACACCCTAAATAAATAGAAATTACAGAAAATGTTTGAGCCCTTCCTTATCTTGACTGACGTTGATACTTTCAACCTATGCGGCTCTATAAAGCTTCATCGGATCACCGAATTCGTGGAAATGCTAGTTTCCACGAATTGGATGAGCCCTACAACCTGCTGGGGAAATTAATAAAATTAAATTTAACCATACCTCACATACTACCGTAGGTACTGTGAGGTATACTCAAATTTACGTTTTATGTCTGCAAAATAAAATTATCTCAATTTTTTTTCATTGTGTCATTACATTGATAGGTTAATATTATTCGTAGAAACAGTATGTTCAAATTAAGTAAATATATTAGAAATTTGTTTTTTTTTTTTTAATATATTAAAAATAAAATTACCTCAAACTTTTTTACATGATAAGTGAAATGCCAATCTTTCTGCTATAAGACAAACAAGATACAATTATGACAAAAATAGGTTCCACTACTGAGAAACAGTAAACAGTAAACTTAAACACTACTTTCGGTACAGATAAAATTAATGAACAGTTCACAAAACGGTGACACATGACATGAACAGTTTTTAATAATAAAAAAATTGATTTCCTTATCCACGTATGAAAAAGAAATATAAGCCTTCGTTATTTTGTTCACGGTATTAGTAATTGCAAAAGTGGTTGACAATTCGCGTAACATACGTACAAGAAAAATCAAAATGAGTTAAGAATGGAGGAGTTTCTTTTTCTTTTTGAAGTCCGATAAAAAACGGGCGCCTGGACACGCCTGGCCTTTTCCACAATTAACCAAGAATATTAAACTTTATAAATAATTAAGCTAGTGTGATTATCTACGTATGAAAAAAAAGTAATTAATAAAATTATTCCTAGCAGAAACAAGCTATCGCTGTTATATTCACGGTGCGAATTATTTACGTAGTATTTATGTTTCTAGAATCATCGAGGCTTAGCGAAACGGTGAATAAGAACCGATGACTGGCAAGGTCGCGTCCTTCACTGTACCGTGACCCTACACGATCGATCTCCGGTCTACCTTGATTATTCTTCGCTTGGCATCCTAACGGCCTTGACACGTTCGCTTTTGGTGAAAAAATGGTATACAGCAGATTTGAGGCGACTTTTCTCAGGCTTTAAAACGATCGATACGAGACGAGAATCCGTAAACAACAACTTACCTTAATTAAAAGTATACGTCATTGGTTTTTAAAAGCGTAGCTTGTTTAAGTGTTAATTAAAAATATAATTCAAAACGGGGCTTAAACCGGTGAGGTGGAATACTTAAAATTTTATCGATTGTTTTTCGATTATCTGTTACATCATATAATAACAAAGAATTCCATTCCAATGTTGGAACAGAAGACGGGAGATTGACAAATGTGAAGTTAGGAATTATAATCATTTTCTAAATTTTGATTTTAAAGACATTATTGGAATATGCATTTGTCCGCGTCCGATAGTAGAACGCAGAAGTTGTCGCGAGTACAGCCTAGTTTAATTATAAAATTGTACACAACCAACGCTTGTTAACGCCTTCCGGTACTTTACTTAACCTCCGATCGCCAACGCGGCGTGGTGTTACGTTACGTGTTCGCCAACACTGGATTATTCATCCATAAACGGACTCGCTGTTAACGCACCGATGACTCATCTTGCATCGTACCTTACCTTATTTATGTGCCTTTACAGATATACATGACAAGTATTCATATTTCATATATCGGGAACTTACGTAAAATTAAGGTAATATTGTAAAATTAGAAACAAATTCTTGTCAACAGAGACAAGTTTGCAAACCTGTAGATTTTGATGTTAATGCCCCGTTTAAGGCACAATTTCGGTAACTTCTTTTCCCGGTTATCAACTAGTCTATAAAATTAGCGAAGGTGTTAACGTTTTATATTATTAAAACTCATATGATCTATTTTTGAAAATAATATAATGTCCATCTTGGCAGAAAACCAATAAAATTTTAATAATAACACAAGGCCAATATGGAATGGCATATGTAACATTTTTAAAGATCCTCAATGAATATTCCAGAACTTTAGGTGATAAAATTTGTCTGTGTCCACAATGGCACAAATTGTGCCACAAACCGACATTATCTCAAAAATACCACAATAAAAAAGGTAGATATCCCTTAGATTGTTGTGCCTTTGAAGACCTTTTGTACGTTATAAAACGTAATAAACTTAGTAATGATATAGGTCTGTATATCTGTTCTTGTCGTCTCGGTACTCTTTAAGGTAGTCCTGTGCAACTTATGCATTGTGTAGATTCGATTAATCGCGCGTCCACGCGTTCCTTCACAGGCCCCGTCCAAATGGTTACGAATTCGCAAATAAGGGATGAAAACCTTGGCTCGCGTTCGCGATCAAGCGGTGAGATCTTTACGACTTTACATGATCTGACACAGCTGGTTAATTAACCATTTGAGTTCCAGACGCACTAAATGCTGAGGCAATTGTTAGTTCCGTCAATAGCCTTTGGGTCGTCGAAGCATAGTTTGATCCGAAATGAGTGCCTATTACGTACGTACTAGTTGCATTCTATCAGTTGTGTACAAGTGAGCAGATCGGAATAACGTATCTGATCCCTAGGGGCACGTTTGCTTTTCACTGGTTGAGCCAACAGAAGTAGTTTGGGGAAGAAATCTTTTCATTATACATATTTGTAATAACTAAATTGAATTGATTTGCTTTTGACCGCACTGTTCTACTTTCGAAAATAAAAATTGAAAATCTTTAAAGTGGAAACGATTCTAACGTAGCCTTTGTGCTAATTTTACATTAGCACAAAGGCTACGTTAGAATCGTTTCCACTTTAAAGATTTTCAAAATATCATCTCTAGATAGTTAGATAATATATTAGGTAAACAAACTCTTTACATCTTTTCTCAAAATTTTACCAGTGTAATTATGTATATTATGTATATTATGTATTACAGCGCAATAGAGAGTATGGTAATTGATTCAAAATTCTGACAATACTACCGAGACAACGCCAATGAAGAGACAAAGGAGCAAAAAATCATAAATCCATTAGAACTCCCATTCTGACGCATTTTTGAATATACAGTATCAAAACTAAAAACATGTCACTCTTATAGGATGGTGAATCATAAACTTCCTGGAAGCACATCTTAATTCGCGGCTTGTTGTCCATTTGTCCTGACCATGTTTTATACTTTATTTAAACGGGGCCTACGTAATTGAGTAGCCGTTGTTTCGATTATTTGAATATTGCAGGACAAATTTAACCAAAGAAAAACACTGAAGCCTAATTAACTTCTGAGTAAACCTTCTTGATCTGATTCTCAGCTTTCAAATAAATGAAGTCAATCAAAATTCTCATCACATGGGTCCAAACCGGCACATAGTATTAAATCACGTTGCAATAATATAACTTCACACGTTTTATAAAACATGTGTTTATGTTTTATTAAACGTATATAGTCATTGAATCCATATCATAAGCTATAATCAGCAACTATGATTCATAAGCACACTCACAAAAATCTCACTAAATTATAAGAAAAGAACTGGCAGCTCGTCAGATAGTCTGTCACTAACTAAATAAAATTTCAAAGAATTTGACTGAGACTTTAGTTGGATATACTCAAAATATATTACAAAATATTAGTCAAAAATCAAACACAGACTTTTGAAAGCTTCCAAGGTAAACCCTTAAATAAAAAAAAATGTCTAGTGATGGTTAGGTTTTCCTTTCGAGTAACAACGGATAATAACTTTATGCGTGTAAACTATAATTATAAATGTACTAATGTCTAAATTAAAGGTTTTTCTTATAGAAAGAAAAATCCGGCGGCTCTAAAACCCCGTTAATAAGTATTAGGATAAAAAGCGATTTAAGGTATAAGAAATTGCCACAAATTTGTGTCTCCAAGATGATATAAACTATATTGATAAAGTAACATCATAAATGTAATTTTGAACAAAATTATTTATTACAGATGATCATAAGATTAAAACAAATATGTGAAATGTTAAGTTACAAGTCAAATTGCGTAGAGCATAAGTCAGTTGGAATAATATTTATTTTTGAAAATAATTGAGCATAAAAGATATATTAGTGATCGGATCTAAGATCGAACAAAAATAAAGAATAAAGTAGGGGTTTACTAACGTTAAAGAATGTGCTGGTTTATTGTTTTATCATAATATCACAAATTATTAACACATTTAATTCATCAGTAATCATTACTTAAACTGGATCGGTTAATTAGTTAAACAAACAATACGCCTAGGAAATGGTTGTAACATATATATTTTAGATTTTTTTAAGAACTTTATAATTACAAATATTATTGATGATAAAGCGCCATGTTAATTTTATAAGAGTTTAAAAATATGTTACATGTTGTATGTTAAATGTTAAGCCAATGAAGTGAAACACTCCCGATGTTAAAGTACATACTCACCAATTATTGTTAATTAAAACATGCCGTTGGGGTACTTAGCAGATAAATTGTGAATGAAACATGCTACAATTACTATCTGCCTTTAGGTTTATAATGTTTACAGGCACTGGTTTATACATATTGACAAGTTATGTGAAAATAAGCTTAACCACTAACTGTTACTTAAAAGATTGCATTTCCAAAGGTAATCAACTACATAATGGCACTAAATAATAGTAAAATTAAATACATACAGCTACTGGATACATGGCATTCGTTCAGAACACACTGGTAAATAATCCACGATTCCAGTTCAATCATAGTGGATGCAGTCATCTTCTCCACAAAAATATTGAAATATTAGCACCAGTCAATTAATTAATTATCGAGTTTTTCATGAATTTCACTAACAATCTTCACTAAAAAATTAAACTCTTATTGTAATTTACCAATTATCAGTCAGAATTAAAAAGAAATCTTGTGATAAAAAACTCGCAATGCAATAGAACGCGATGTTTTGTTACCACCCACGCACGTAAGTTCCGAGCGATGATTCTATTGAGCATTCGCATGAACCACTATTCTATGATATGGACAGTAGTACTAAGTACAGTATATTTGTGTGCTCGTTGCCGAGCCGAACCCAGCAATAAAAATGTTGCCATTACCCCATTTGTTTACCTTTAAATTAATACCAATACAATAAAAAATATATTATTATTTTAAAATGGGAATTTTAAAATGCATTGAACAATATTTTTTCGCTTTGCTTTTGTACTTTTATATCTTATTTATTTATTTTATTATCTTTAACATAATAACTTTAAATTGATAAGACATCATAGTGGAATAGCTATTTGCGTAATCCAATTTTAAAATAAACCAGATAACACAAATTCAAACTTCTGTATCTTAATTTACTGTTAAATACGTAAAAATACTTAAGCTGACAACACTGTGTCATAGACAATTGTTTATCACAATTTAGTATTTTAAAGATAAACCTTTACTTTAAAAAATATCATATATTATTTAAGCTTAAAATTAAAATTTATAAAAATTAAAACGCTTATTTAAAATTAAAATAATTGTCTTGATTCATACGCACTATGAACTGCGTAACAGGTAACACAGCCTTGTCTTTTATTACCTGTACTCTATAGTTTTTCACAACTGTTAAGCGCAGAAGAAAGTGGTGTATTTGTAAATATTGTGTGACTGGAAGTGTAAATATTAAAATTGTATATAGTTACAATATCTTTCATTAAGGTTACTGAAACGTATTTTTGTAATGTGAAAGTGTTTTTTAATAGCTATATATTTTCTCTGACTGCTATTTACACTGACGGTGAGTATTTCCTGCGTGCGTATTTTTTATCAAAACACCTGTGGTTCATCTTCATATAAATCAAATACTCTTATACTTATTTTATTTCTATAATCGTGTTGAAAAAGGTAGTTCTAATATTTGCCCCATTTTCTTTATTCCGTAATGAGTTCTTTTAGTGAATATAATAAGTTTTGCGATGTTTCTTCAACCTTGAGTGCACAAAAACTGAATGGTTATACAAAATGATCTGGATTAGTTAATCTTTTTAGTTAAAAATGTGAAAATAGTAATTGACATGTCTCAGACAGCATAATTTCATTATTTGTAATTTTATATTCCATGTATATTTCCTGTTTTCCTATTATCAAAAATTTAAGAATTTGCATTTTTATCTTATATTTCTATATAAACAATAAGTATACGGCATATCTTTACCATGTCAATTACTATAATTGCATTTCAACCATATGTTTTTGTTTTTTTTCCCATTGTTATGCATTTCTGCAGTCCATTTTCATCTTATGTTTATTTAATGATACAATATCAAAGAATGTGGTTAAGCTTTTGATGATATTATAAAAGTATTTTTGTTAATTTTCAATGAATCAATTTTCTTTAACTGTAATTTCCTGTATTTAAAAATCACTACAGTTAATAAATAAAATAAAATTTAGAATAACATACACATTCCGAAGCATAACATATGGTGTTGGTTCAGTATACTAAATGTACTTGCAGATAAAGAACTGATAATTTTCACCATTCCATAGAGTCATATAAAATATTATATTAATGTTATGACTCATGAATTTTAATAGTAGAATGTAAGATAAAATTATCACTTTTATGAAAATACTATTATGAGATGTATCTATATAATTCCAGTTTATAATTACTTATTTAAAATGTTATTTATAGAATTTGGAACATAACATATATTTCATTTTATGTTCCAAGTTCTATATATAACTTGGAACATAAAATGAAATATACATAAAATTTGCTTAAATATTTTTTTTTGTGTAAAAAATGCCTCAACATTTTTTGCTTGTCTTCAAAAATAGCATAAGTTGCGGTGCTCTTTGCTCCTGAGCACTTAATTAAATAATAAAGATTTTCTATCTAATGTTTTACTCAATAAGATAATAAAAACAATGTGAGGAACATGTAAATAATAAGTGTGTAAATTACATTTTTCAGTGCGTTACATATTTTAATAACCAAAGATAAAACTAAAAACAAAAATATTATGATTTTTTAAGTTATTAAATATGCACATTACATATCTAGACTATAATGACATAAATTATTTGAATAAAAACAACAAGAAATAATTTATAATCTATTTTAGGTCTCTTTTCTCTCATGTAGGTAAAAATGTAAATATAATTCAGATATTTATATATTAATATTTATGGTTCATTGCCAACTTTAAAGACTAGCATCATACCTGGCAATAGCCTAGCCTCTTTTATTACAATGAATGTATGGTTGAGTGCATTCAGACATAAAAGACAGTTTATTATTCATTATATTATTTTATGATTTCGATTTGACTATGGCTCAAAAAAATTTACATATTTATGCTCTTATTCTCATTTCACAAATAAAAATAGTGTTATGCAAACAAAATGTTAAAGAAATTTAATCCATAGTTACAAAAAAATATGTTTTACTTATAAAACCAGTTTATTTTTACAACCTTTTTATCATGCAAACAAATCTTGTATGCATGTGTGACATAAAATTTTATTTTCTTGGGCTATTATATAAAAATTAACAGTGATTTTAAACTTTATTGTCATCTTCGTCTATAATGTCTAGTACATATCCACGTAAAAGGTAAATTTATAAAAAGGTAAAGTCTATTGAAAAACTTTCTTACTAGGCTATATCCAGGTATTGATTTTTAACGTACGTCTAAAACGTAATACGAGATAGTCGCGCTCATTGATTGCGGGCAGCCACGACGGTAAATTATAAAAAAAAATTGCACGAAAGTTCAATGAAACGTCGCAGTGGCTCGACTTTCTACCACCACGTTCCTATGACATGTGGGAATACTTTGTGCGTTTCTTGCTTCTGTCGATAGCGACGTTTTAAAACCCGCCATCTTGAATTTAATCGCATTTTTATACATAACTTTGATAAGGAAACTAATTTGATTAAACCTCAGTTTGCGCAATCGCGCTCTTGTTGGTCACTTGCAGTCATGTGGTCGATTCTCACCCCTGAAGAGTCATTGAATATTTGGAATAACTGGAATTTTTTAAGTTTTATTCTGTCTTTGAAAGATTTGTAGCAGCGTGAAATGCTATCGTTAACTCTAAATAATATCGGAGCAAGAGTAGCTTATTACGTCTGCGTTATAATACTATTTTGAGTATAGAGAATAATACATTGTTGGGGAACAATAAATGTTTACCATTTTTGTTTTTAACTCAGCGTTACGCTTAGCTCTAGCGTTCAAGGGAATGGTAAAAACGCTGAGTAACTGAGTCGAGGTCTAACAGTTTTTTATACGATCGGACATATTTGAATTCTACTGAATGCATCGTACGGAATTTTACACAGTACAAATTTATTTGACTTGCGATTAGTTATCAATGGCAAAACTCTACTTCAACAGTTATCGGACATCGGTTCAACGGACTGATGAATCAAGTTGTTAAAATTTGATTTTCTTTTCACTGAAAAAATATTGGGTATATTTAATGTACTAGCTATGTTTAATTATGTATAAACATCTTAATAATACCCATAACGAGATGAGAACAATGTCATTACTATAGGAAAGGGGTATAGTAGTGTTATCCCCTAGTACAGGTGTTTTTTGCTAATTATAAATTGATTCATTCAACGATTCCCTGGAAGAAGGTTTGAACCTGAAAAAACAATAAAATTACTTTTTAAAGACTATATCGCGACAATTAGTAATAAAAATACGAGAATTTCCGCGCTACATGAATGAGTACACACAAGCGAAAGTGATGGACGCCGGTTTTTTTTTAAATTCAAAGCTCTGGTTGTAGAACCGGAGCTTTGAATAAAAAAAAGTCATTAGATCTATCCAAGCATATTAAAAAATACTATTTATCTTAAATCCGAACGCTCTGCAACTACGTCATATTAAGCATCTGGTCAATATCAATTAAATCCTTAAAAATGGATTTCATCGTTCAAAATGTCAAAAAAACAATAGCCAATGATTTAAATGACCCTAAACCCAACTCGCGAAAATTCGCATTTGCAGAAAAACAGCAACGGGTTGGCATAAATTTGGCCGTTTGTATAGTACCTGTGATGGAGTAGGGCGTAAAGCTGCCCTTTCTATCTATAATTTAATGGAATCAAATCAATTCCACGCGAGCAAAGCCACTAATAACCTAATCACCATAACAGGTGCCTTCGGCAATAGCCAAGCAGGTTGACACTATTTGCTCATTCATTTAAATAACTCAAACGGCGTTTGTTCGGCTATAAATAACTAACGAGGTGACGCAGTTACGTTAATAAATGTTACTCGTCGTTTAGCCATGTGGAGATGGGCTTATGCAAGACGCAATTGGACATTCTGAACAGTGTTTACAATTTAAAAAAAATTAAACTGAACATTATCTCGTTCTAATTTTCGGGTTGATTGTATTGAATAAATATACGAATTTGTTGCGGAGACCAAATTTTATATACAAGAATATAAAAAACATCCGAATTAAAACAATAAGTTTTCACGAGACAGCGTCAAATAACTTGTCTCTAAGAAAATTAACTTTTTGTAAGACGTCGGGAATCCTTGACTTTATTATTTGGATGGCGTAAGCTTAAGGTATAGCCTGATGTGGGCGTTTGCTCTTCATTAGAATTTTAACGTGCAAGGCTTCAAGGCAAGTGAATATTCACTAGCCTTCGCTTCTACTAAGCTAATTAACCTTACATTTACTTACTACTTAATAACCATCAAGGACTGGTCTAATAGTTTCCACCCAATGGGATGTCATTTAAGTGCTAATTATTTGATATAGAAAAAATATATGTATACTTTATAAGGGCAGTTACTAATACTTAACTTCGCATTTACATCCCACATTCAAATTCAAAATTCAGGAAGCTGATGGTCCTATTTCATTCACACCTATCTAATTACCGCCGTTATAGGATACTATAACTGTTTTATTATTAACGATGTTAAAATATAAATGCAACTTACATAGAAATCAAAGGTAAAAAAATAACTATTCCCTTTCGTTGAGATCACATCCCGGAACAAGTAAAATATGTCTACCAAAATATAATAC
>DWHQ01000633.1:0-13079 GCA_018247955.1 Eurytides marcellus marcellus | reverse complement strand
TCCAAAAATTCCACCCCTTGAAGGCTGGCAACGCATTTGTAAGTTCTGTAACGTTGCAAATGTCCATGGGCGGCGGTGATCACTTACCATCAGGTGAGCCGCTTGCTCGTTTGTCAGCCTACTCCATAAAAAAAAATGCAATTGTGCCTAAAAAGGGGTTTAACACAATACCTTAAGGTTTCCTTTGGTAGTGAACGCCTTTTGGCAGACTGCGCACCGGAATGGTTTGTCGCCGGTGTGGGTGCGCATGTGTATCTGCAGGGCGGATGATGATGAGAAGTTCTTGCGGCACACCCCGCACAAGTGCTTAGATGACACGGACGGCGGCGGGTGCGTCGGAGTGTTCGGAACTGTGGAAATTTCTAAATGTTAATTCCTGTGTCTTTTTAAGAAGATAAAATGACGAGACGCTTTCCGCTCCGCCTGTCGTATTATATCTCTATGCTTAGTAATTATGCTGCTCATTGCTCTTTAAACCGGAACACATTACTGGCGGTAGACTAATTGGCAATGCAGTAATATCAACCTAAATGAACTATACAAAATGGCGCTGCTACTTAGAAATAAACCTGTTGCTGTAATTGTTTTTATTAGATTTAAACTCTTATAGTCTTAACTGGGCACTACTGCCCATAATGCCCATGAGGCAGAGGTGCAGGCTTAGTGTCGACGTCTGTGCAATTAATGCAATTCCGTCACATTAACGCGATATTTGAAAACCCATCTTTGAGATAGTATTGGATACACTACTTTTTTTTATAGGTATTAATTCCTTTAATGCCTACTAACTCGTAACGTATTTTCTTAACTATTTGAGTTTATACTCGATGCATGTTTTAGTAGTGTTTTGTTAAGCTAGTTAAAGGCCGGCGAAATTTACATTGATTAACGTCGTTTATTTTACCCGCGATTGTACTTCGAAATGGTTCTTTAAGAATGAAGAGATAACATAACTGGAGTAATGCCAACAAAAATGACATATACTGCATGTAAACCATACTGATTAGTATAGCAGTTTTTAAAGTTTATCGTGAAACTATTTAAAATTTAATTATCATTCTTCTACAATAACTCATTAACGTGTAATTGAAAAGGACACCGATGGAACCGAGAATATCCAAAGAAGGAGCGTTGGCATGACAGATTAAACGGTTTTAGGCATTCGTATTCCATCTTCGTAAGCGTATGAGGTCGCAAATGATTCGTTTAATTAGACACTTGCAATTTCGTGCGGTGGTCGACTGGCGAGGCGCCATTCTGATTGAAGTCGAGTTTGGTCTTACCGGTCGGCCGTTTTGGCAGCGGCGGCATGTCGATCGGCGGGGCGTGAGTCATGGGCGGCGGCGGGTGAACCGGCGGGGACCTCTTCAAGTCCATTTTGTCCGGGGAAGAGCGCCTATCCGGGCTAGGCTCCCGTTGCTCCTCGTTGGGCCCTCCGTTGCCCCCCTTGTCGAAACCGGGCGGCATATCCCGGATTTTGTGCGTCAGCATGTGCTGCTTCATATTGCCCTGTGAAAGGATTATTTTCGTAAATAAAAATATATCACGTAATATCTCAAAAGTTTATGTTGTTCTTCGAATGATTTTATTTCTGGGTTGTATTCTAGAGATTTTTTTTTATTTTCAATTTAGCTTATATTTTTATTGCTTTTAATAATGTCCTTTTAAAATCGAAATTATGATTTTAGTATTTAAAAAATAAAATAAAGAATAATAAATAGTGGTGTAGTTTCTGTTACGATAAATCTGGTTGTCGCATGTGTAATAATGTAGCTATAGTGATTTGTAATATTTTGCTTTAAGAATAACTAGTTCAGGGTTTTGAAGGGATTTGTAACTGTAGGATTTGGAAATAAATGAGCCGTACATAAAGGCGTAAAGTGATAGTATTACGAGTGGAGGGTGGCAGAAGAGTCTACGCTTTTACTTTGTATGTTCTAATAGATTTTGTTCACAGAATTGAGTCGGGCAAGAAGCATACTTGGTATATCGCAAATGTGTTTAAACGTGTAGGTGTATGAGTTCACGCCCAGGCGTCTCTCACGCATACCGGATAGACGAAGGCGTTCCAGAGGTCCAAAGCAGTGGCGTGCGGCGGGCGGGGTGCGCGCGCGCGCCTACCGCACTGGCAACCGCCGCCACTGCTCTGGAACCACAAAAACGCGAAAGCTTAACACACGCACCACGCACCACGCACCACGCACACACCGTACTCAACAAGTATTGGTGTTTGTGTTCGGCGTAATAGTAAAACTGTTAACAATATTTCACATAAAATGTATTTAAGCAATTCTTTACAGATTTCAATAATAATGCCCAATATATATAATTGAGTGTAAAGCGTAAGATATAGCGGTTAGTAATGTTATTAATAATTTGGTATAGAAGTTTCTCAGCATTTAAAGTTCTTATACGTTAAAGTATACTTCATTTTGACTTAGTTCAAATTATAAAAAAAATTAAATTGCGATACCAAAATATTCACCACATTCAAATTATCTCAAAATCTGTTTTAGGTCATTTATTTTACAATTCAAAAGGATCGTAAAAGCAAAAACATAGCCTCTCCGTTTCGAAAGAAGTTACTTTATATAATAATAATTTTATTTTTGAGTTAAATTATCTTGATCGTAGTGTTTATATTTAAGCAAAGCCTTTTGTTAGTTAATTATATGTATTTCGTAAGATGCAAGTACAAAACATTAAAAATAATATTTTTATTACAACAGCTCGGTTTCGTAACGCTCGGATTTGCTGTCTAAAATATTGGAATACCTTTTTCGAAATTGATGATTATTTTAATTAGCTGCCTAAAATTTCTGTGAGTAATAGATAAGGTTCGTGATTTATGAATATTATTAGCGAGGTCACATCTATAGCATAACGGGGAGTTAGTTATTAAGTAGGTGATTCATATGCATTATCGATGTTTTTATTTATATTATCTGCCTACATATATTTAATACAACATTAAAATTCCATATTAAGAAACTTATTGATAAACGAGTACAGTCTTAAGGAAATGTATTTTGCCGTACGTATATTGAGAGAGATATGTTTTAATAGCTTTATTGTAATATTTATTGTTATGTATCTGTCCTTACTTTTCAAAATAATACCAAAATATAACATGTTCACTTTTAATGACCGATACATAAAAGGCGCGAAATAATTGTCGTTACTTCAACTTTTAATAATCGTCCTACATTCAATAATTGAAATATTTCTGGGAAATCATGCAAGGGAGCTTTCAAGACGATTAAAGGTTATGTCATTCTCACGATATTTAAAAATAATAAGTTGATGATAAAATTTAATTACATGAAAATACACCGTTGAAGTTATATGCCGACTTACACGTTTATAATTTACGTAGCACTCTTCGTTCAACATTTGTAACGAATTGTGCGTTAATCAAATTACGCCGTTCTAACAGTTTATATAATCTGTATTAGTTGTATTTGAATAGAATCTCATTCACACTAATATAATGAAAACAACTATTCACTGTATCTTTATGTGAGCATATTCAAACGAAGGTATCTGAAACAGGTTTTCATGAGACATTTCTCGCTGAGCTTCGATGGTTTTGTTTTTTGTGGCGTTTTGATTGTTTTCGTTTTATATTTTTATTTTATTACAAAATTTCATAAATTTTATGTTTTTGCGACTTGTCATCGTTAAAAATTCGTCAGAATTAAACCAGTGTTCTGTATACTTTTATAATTAAACTTTTGTTATAAGACCTGTCATGATTTGACGCTGTACAAATTTTTTACTTATTTTTAAATTTATTCGACTAAACTATTTAATAAGGAACTATTGTAAAGTCAATAAACTATTAACAGTGTAAGAATAGTTTGTCGTTTGAACTTTCGCGTTTGGCCCGGTGCGTTGTATTTGTGTCGGCGACATTTATTGTAATTTTAAATACGCTTGTAGGTAGGTCGAGTATATCCGAAAAGATGTCGACTATATTACTAATAATTTAAAGACAATTTTCACATTGTTTGCCCAAAGACAAAAAGATAATTTTGTATGGAAACAATTGATAATATACAGTTGGAATAATAGTATTATAAGGTTATCTGCGCAAATATTAGGTATTAATTGTATTTGAACACAAGACCGCTCATGTTTCTTTATCGCAGCATAGATCTTTACTGTAACTTGGGCTTAAATATGTCACTAGCGGTCTCTTGCAATAATTCAATATACCATGAAGAGAATGTATCGCAGGTACTTTAAATAGCAATTGCTTAGTTCTGTATATTGAAAGATTTACATACAACAAGACTTATATTCAGTGGTGTTTATATCTAGTTAGCTCCAATCACTTTCTAAAATTATAAATTCCAAAATGCTAAACGGAACTCTATTACGGAGACGCTTACCATGGAGATATAAAATGTTTATTGACCTCTCTCCTTTGTAAGATGAAGGGTGTAATTAAGCTGATAAGGATAGGCACGACATGAACACCTCTCAAACCTATAAATACTTGCAGCAACCTTTTCGCCGGCTATGCCTTACATTAACTTTAATATGTACACCGTTGCAGCTGTTATAAATAATTTACTATCAGTGGCATAAATGATAAGAGAGATTTATGACGAAATAAATTACGTATTTATTATACTACTTCCAACACAACATGGAATATTAATAGGATTTTCGTAATATTGGCCTTAGTAAAGATGATTCAGATATTTTATATTACAGATAGGTGATGACGCAGTGAATATTTGCTTTCGACAAATTTAAAAATCTTTGTTGTTTCACTATTCTTTATTACTTTGAAAATTGGCGTTATTATTATCCGTAACAGTATTATTCCGACAAAAACAAAATTAAAAATTACTAACAACACATTGACAGTTTGAAAAAGTGTATCTGGTAGGATTATCTATGAGTGAGTCTACAACAAGATGTTCCACAACATTACGAGTTATTTGCCGCAAAGGATTAAATCTCTTTTGATGACCCGTTTGGCGCAGTTGCTAAGCTATTGGCTTCGGCCGCAGGTCTTGGGTTCGATTTCCGCCCGGGATAAATATTTGTACGAAATAGAGTTGATTGTTTCGGATCTGGGCGTGTGTTCATGTGACATTTATGTATGTAAAAAGTCCTTGTAACACAAGATATCTATATCTGATGAGGGCAGCGTTTAAAAAGAACCCCCAAACCCAAAAAATCGCTTGGTGACCAGCGCAACGCAGAGATACACTGATCTATATTTTATTACACGGAGTTTGAAACTTTTTAATTCGTTCAAAATACAGAGAGTCACACAATGCCATTATGTTAATAATGGTACGGCTAAAGGCGTATCCTGCTGTTGCACGAATGGATATATTCATCTAGGGAAGGTGCTTTCCTTATTGAACACAGTGACGAGTCGAGCCCGTTGTCAATATGATGGTAAGTGACATAGTTGCCCATAACAGCACAGTGTTTGAAATGCTTGGTATTGGGCCGATGTACAAGACATCACCTCTTCACGACATAATAACCGGTATGGTATTTCCTGACTCGTACCATTATAAGTAGCCTAGTAAGTAGCTTTGCATTTGCAAAATCTGGGGTTGTAGCTGTCAATGGACTGGTTCAAATAGTCCTTACTAATAGTATTCTATTTTTTGGAAATCTGCTTATTGTTTTCTCGCTTTATCATCTTCCGCTGTTACGGAGCTGTGAATCTGTATGTTGTTTGGCATTAGCGATCAGGCGTAGTTTGTGGGATAGATAGAGAAATACACAATTTAAGTTGGAAAAATTGCAAAAACCAGAGAAAATTACGCGAAATCAAAATCTACGCGAGCGAAGCCATGCTCGAAACGCAGTTTTATGTATAATTATAATGAACGTGGGTTATAAATGTCAAGGCATTATAGTTTGATATAAGAAGTTGTAATTATAACACGTGCTTGTGGATTTTGTTTAATTATTGCAGTATCATTGCAAAATCATATGCATACAATGGTTGGTAATCTAATTAGACAACATAAAAAAGAATAGCATACAGTCACAATTTAGAATGGCTTTTTATTATTTATGACAAAGTTGAGTTCGAGTAATTTTATTCAAATTTTATTTAATTATAATTTTTTTTTTTCATAGCTTTGAGGCCCTCAACCGATGTCCAAATGGGAAGTATTTTTAAGATTTTAATTAAATGAGTATTAATTAATTTTAAATTTTCGATAAATCGAATAACTAAAATTCTATATAACTAAAATGTATATTATTCAAATATCTATAAATCAATTTTTTAATTAAATTAGCAAATACATAAATCTTATCATCTTTAACACGTTCGAGCTTTATAGTGTTGATTGTTAAATGCCATTAAGCTAATAAGAATATGAATTGATGAATTTTGCTATATATATACACAATTTTTATTCAAGGAATTTAAGTTTTAATGTTATATCTTGTATTAACGTGAGTACCCGTTTTATTGATGTTTAAATTCCCGACGTTGCGACAACTCTGCAGAGTTACTTTTTATATACATGTATGCAGATTTGTTCTAATTTTTTGATGCTTTTTCTTTTTAGAAACTTAGCGGTATATTTTCAGTACTATTTCAGTAAACAGAGTTTACTTAAGATACCTTTCTTTTGTATGCACAGATAGAAAGTTAAAAATAAACTTAATAGCGAAGCAAGGGAGATTCCTTTAAAATCTAAAACGGGGCGCCGCCATAAATAACCCATATTTTATTAGTAAGACCTCTGCACGGACACTTTCAGAAGTATACGAAAAATGTTACTTTGTCAAGCATAAATAATCTTTTTATGACGAGAAGCGTAGGTAAAGGCTCAAGGATTTATAAGTAATAAATATTTTACGACATGAATTAATATTCCGATCGTTTTCCGTGACGTTGTTTTTATGACTTGTCATTTTTGTGGCGCGCTGAGATGGTCCGCGACTCAACAAGCGCACCTCCGAACGCTTGAAGCATTGCCCCAACTGATTATAAAACTTGAATCACCATAAAAATAAAAACACTTTTAACAACATTAATTTATTGAATATAACATTGAATTAATTTCCTTAAGTATATCTCAAATTGCTTTATTATTTTAATATAAATAACGATTATGGGAAGCGGCATTCTTCGCGAACGTTTATAATACGGGTAATTTTTTTTACTTCAACGAAAACAATTTAATGAGAGCATTGTGAATTTTTATTATACCGTTAATATTAAACGTGAAATGTAATGATTGTTTTTTTTTTTTAAACGGCTACTAATGTAGTAATAAGATCGAAAATGTTCACTCAGCATAAAACTCGAAATATAAAGAAAATAACTTTAACCATCTTACATTCGCCTGAAAAAAGATTGCAGTCCGAGTGGGCGGTCGCTTCGCTTCCAAATTAGGAGACTTCAGTTCGACTCTCTCTATCTGAATTTTTTTATTTTGGTGTTTATGTGTAATTTTATTATCAGCTATTAGTAAAAGAGGTAACTGAATTAAACACTTAATTCAGTCAAATTTGAAACAACTTAAAACCCTATGATTTGATTATTAATCTGTAATATTTTATTTTGAACTTTGGATTTTTGTGACTGTAAAACGTTATTTAGATTCTGTGTTTAAATTATTATACTCTTTTTATATTGAAAAGCGAAATGTATCAAATACGAGTACGAGTAGCAAGGAAAAATCGATCAAGCCTTGCAGCAAAAATTTATTCTTATGTTAAAGTGTTTTGAACATTCAAAATTCATTCAAATTCGTGCTAACGATCGCCTATTGGTCGAAATCCAAAGTAAACGAGGTTTACTCCTCCATTTATGATTCGACAAACCACGTGTAAGACATTAATAATATAAACGTAAACAATGAACGTTTTATACGTAAAAAATTAATATGAACTATACTATAATTTATCATCCTTCCATCCTTGAACACATGTACAAGTGAACAAGTCGAAATTGTACACTGGCTACATATATTTTCTAAAAATGTATTAAAACAGTAACTAAATGAATTTTATTGCAATCGAGTTACCGTCGTCGACTTAGCAAAATCTGGATATGAAATTTATTATATGTTAACTATGAGTTCTCATAAGATAACGTGTTCACGTAGCTAATATATCGTGAGACATTCTACTAGGAGATGCGGTGAACTATTTAAAAGATTTTGATTAAATCAAGACAAACGAGGTTACAAGTTTGTAGAGTTCGTCGTCAATTACTCGGCAAGTCGACGGCTCGGTTCGGATGTGCTGTTGGAAGACAACGGCTGAACTAATGCGAAGTGGGAGCGCCGACTGGAGACTTGTAATTACCGCTTGCAAAATTAATGCACTGAAACTTGGATAAAATGAAACCAGAGCATGAAGTTCGCTGCAGCGTGTTGCCAACTGGCTGCGACTCGCCGGGTAAACTTTGCCGAGTCTGATGTGATGTTATTTGATTTAAGTCGCGCGTTGTTAGATGTTACAACATGGTAAACTAACATCGTGTTATACGAATCGTTGTTTATCAATAGCGTTATATGCCAGAGCGTTATTTGTTTTCAGATGACGTGTTTATAGCTACTATCTATATTTCGTCTGTGTTATTTGCTATACCGCGTTTCAGCCGTGTTTACAAGCGTGCTACCACTGCGGTTAAAGAAGAGAGTGTGACAATTAGATAAAACGTCCATTAAAATGTAGCTATGTGTCGCTATTTGTGTAACAATAAAGTAAAAACTGGCATCGGGCCAACACTTTCGATCGGAGTTACGCACTAAGGTACGCAGCCATGGCATACCGCTTTTGCAGTGCATTTAGTCTTGTTTGTATTAAATAGATTTTTAGTGGTTTTAATTAAAAAAAATTAAAATTAAGAGTGCATTACATTTGCTGCTAATGAAAGGGTTCGTTTTTCTATAAAATATATTGTAATGCAACATACCTTGGTAGAAAATCCACGGTCGCAGACAGTGCACTTAAACGGTCGCTCCTTGGTATGGCTGCGGTAATGGATCTCCAAAGCAGAGTTGCAGGCGAATGTCTTGTAGCAGATGTTACACGTAGTGTTGCCGCGCACTGCATACAAATAAATCCACTGTTCAATGTCACTTATATTGTCCGAACGCGCGATGAAACCCTCATGGAGGTGATGATTGGGGCAGTATCTTGTTGGGATGCGTTTAGGATGTATACTATCAGCGTGTTATCTAGCGCCCGGCGGATGGTTATTGCTAGTTTGCATTATTGGGATGTAATTGGAAGGGACGGATGCTTGGTCGACCGGGGCGGACATGGGTACAACATCCCGCTATCGCATACCTGCGGGGGGGAACGCGAGTCCTAGTGGGCTGAAGGGCGATCCACCCAGAGCGCCGAGCGCGGCGAGAGGCGTAGGCGGCGAAGGCAGCGGCGAATGCTGTGGCAGCCGCGGTGGCGTCGACAGCGTCGACAGCGATGGCGACGGCGGTGAGGCCCGCGCGCTCCGCCCGCTCTCCGAACCTGTCGCCGATGGGAGGGAAGCCGTTGTTGTGATGATTTTAACTTCGCATTCGGACGCCGAGGCGCAGACGGAGAGCGGCGAAGTTCGACGATCTTTCATGTCTGAGTCGTCGTCGAACCCCCGTGCATGTGCGGCGGGCTCACGCTCGTCCCGGCCGCTCTCATCGTCGGTCCCGCGGGAGTCCGCCCGTCGGTCGCCGGGAGTGGATGGGGTTGGAAACATAGAGACTGGGACGGGTCGGTAGTTGGGAAAATCGAAATTGTCGGAGGGATTATTCAATGTAGGGAAATAGTTTACTTCGATGTTGCGAAACTGATCGTATGTGATATTGCCGCGCTCACTGGTATGCAGCCGTATATGGTGATGCAGTAAGGTGGGATCTGAAAACTTTTTATGACAGACTGGGCATTGGTGTAACATTTGCGATGGGGGTTTAATACGATGCACGCCCATATGCGTCTTTAAGTTGCCTTTTGTTGTGAAAGCGCGCCCACAAAGTTTGCAACGAAATGGTCTTTCACCAGTATGTGTTCGATAATGCATTTGTAAAGCACTCTTGCAAGAAAGAACTCGATGGCATACAATGCACTCATTGGGGTCAGATACCTTATTATCTATTTTATCGACTAACTGTTGCAATTTGGAAGTTTCAGAAGTTTTAGTTATTTCTATCAAGCTTTCCCATGAGTTATCGTTGCTTCCTGGCCGTGGTAATAATGAATTGTAATACAAAGGATCACGAGCTAAATCGGGCTCTACAACGCTATGGGGAATATTGTGAAAAGGTGTAATACTACCCGAAGAAATACTGCTGGGAGGGGATTGTGGGAACAAAGGATATGTGGGAAAAGTACGAAGTCCCGTTGCAATTGAAATTGGTCCAGATATCGGTGAGTTCTTACTTGAAAGATTTTCCGGTTGATCTGGATCAGGCTTCACGTGTGGACTTTCTCTGCCAATATGATCTTCATTGCTGTACTTTGAGTCCATGCTGCAATCATCGTATGGTGAAGTTGAAGGGTATTGGTCTTGTTCAGCGTCATGACCAGTGTCATTTTCTTCCGGTTCTCGCTTTGGTGATACACGATCATTATCCTCAAAACTGGATTCGCGTTGGCATTCATCGTCTTGAGGTTCAGATTTAAACATTTCTTGAGCACGTGGAGGACTTGGTGCAGAGGGTTTGCTGAGATCAGCAGGAGCGTCTTGTTCTTCTCTCATCGCAAATAGTGGGTGGGGTGGAAGAGGCTTGTCACCCAATGGACGAGGAGGCAGTAGATCATGGTGTGGTGGTCTATATAATGGCAAGCTTGGCGGAAAAGGTGCGGGAGCACCCGGAGGGAATTGTAGTGGATGGGGTGGCATTCCAGGAATCGGCCCCGGCGACAGTTGTGCTAATAATGGAGGATGATATTTATCCAAATGCTCTGGTATCGGATTAGGGTTCATTTTCACATGCGGAAATTTCGCAGTATGCCTTTGGAAATGAACTTTCAAATTTCCTTTGGTTGTAAATCGAGATCCACAAACATTACACTTAAAAGGCCTTTCACCTGTATGCGAGCGAATGTGGATTTGCAGTGCAGAGTCGCTACCAAAAACTTTTCCACAGTAACGGCAGCGATGCTTGAAGAAAGGTTCGTTTCGCCCTCCAGATTTTCCATCATACGGTGACATTTTTCCGGATTTACGAAAAGCAAGTTCATCGGCAAGATTGTTGGCTAATAAGCCTTGTGAAGCATTATCAAGAACTTCTTGTGCTCGTTTCTGCAGCATTTCAAGAGTGTTCGGTTCATTTAAGGACGGTGGTGGATCATTGTTCGTAATAATAGAAGATGCTAACGATGACGATATGGAGCTATAGGGTGGGTGAGTCATCATGGGTGGTGAGGAGGTTGGAAGTTTGGGAATGGTAATAGGTTCCGATTTGGGTGTAATATGGCCATGGTTTGACGGCAAATTTTGGCTTGAAGGGAGAGTGGGTATAGGAGGAGATGGCTCCCGTGGCGGACGAAGCGGTGACGGCGATCGGGCCGGCGGCTCAGTTGCTATCGGCTCAGGCTCATTAGGCGGAGGGCTTGGATGTTGTTCATCTTTTCGTCGGGTTAATGATAGCTGGTTTTGCAATTGACGAATCAATTGCAGTTGAAACACTTGTTGATGTTGCAGTGTGAACAGCGTACTCTGTAAAACTGCCAGCTCGTGGAGAGCCGCTTCGTTGTCTGCGTTATTAGCCATGGCCGTTGCGGCGAATTGGGCTACAGCTACTTTTGTATTTTGCAGTGCCTCAAGCGTTACATGGCCGGCGACTGGGAAGGGTAGCCCCACTGGCGGCACATCTGCTTCAGGTACTTCTGCTTCGCCGTCTTCAAGACTGTTATTATTTTCAGCATCCTGTCGATGCCTTCGTACTTGCTCTAACCGCTTGTTAGGCCCATCCATCTCCTCGTCTCCCGAAACAACCATTTCCTCGGGATCGGAGTGCATTCGTTCTTCGCCCATTTGAATTGCCTTTTCGTCACAAAGCCTTTTGTGATACAAGAAATCGTGCAGATTTTCGAATTGTTCTTGACAACGTGGGCACATATGTGCATCAGGTCGGTCACGTGCCTCCTCCGGCAAGACATTGTTTATTTCTTCTTCCGAACACGAGCCGGAACTTTCACCTAGAACAACAAAATATTATGTTAGATAATTAGTGCAATCTTGTTACTTGCCATTAAATTTGTCATAATGGCTTTATATGATTGTTAAGTGTTGATCTGTGTGCCTAAATGTTTTAAGAAATATGAAAAAATCTAAAGGAGGTAACTGCTATTAATACAGAATACCAAAGCGTTATTTTACATACCGATTTTTATGATTAAAGTTTAAAATTTAGGCGTCATGTAATTATTTCTGCAATACAGTTATAGTAAATTATCACATTTATGTATGAAAATGGAGGAAGTTATATATCGGGTATTGTGTGCTTTAAATTTTCTAAAATTCTTTAATACGTTGATGAGTGAAATTATTAATAATGGAATTACAATAAAATTACGATAAAATAAAGGTTAAAATATTATTTAAAAATCATTTACACACTTCGGAAAGGTGACTACTACTCAACAAGAGATGGCGCTAGTAGTCAAAGTCAACGTAGCTAGCGATATTAAGCAGGTGACAGAATGAATGTATTAATTGGAACTCTTGGTATGCAAGTTCCTGTTTATTTAATCCTTTGATGAGTAAACAATAATTATAGTTTCAATGATAAATAAATTAATTATACAATAAAACAATTTTTTAAGATAAAAGAAAGTATTTTAAAATAATTTTCAACAGATTCAATGTTTATTCATTATTACCACTAATGCATCATGAAAATTATGAGGAGGAAAAATATTGCTTACATTTGTTCTATTATACTATACAGTTTTACGAAATTTAAAAGTTGATCTTTTATATGAATTGTTAGATTTCAAAAGCACTAAATCCAAAATCTCTAAATGTATATAAATCGTTTTTCTTGGAGTAATTCAAAAAAGGGATGGATTTTAGTCTTACTAACTTGAAAACCACAAGGAGTTGGATCAATATCTTATAACGTTTTGAA
>DWHQ01000632.1:0-13084 GCA_018247955.1 Eurytides marcellus marcellus | reverse complement strand
GTACCTTCCTCATGAACAAGATATAAAAATGACGATTCAAAAAGTGCTTGTAAAAGCCTATATGAATAAATATATTTTGATTTGATTGATTTTGATATTTGACCTTGGCGGACTCTGCATCAGAGTCCTATCACAATGCCTATAACAATTTCGCAATGAAGATTAATAAGACCAAGAAGAAAAATTGTATCTATTATATAAAGGTATTTAAAAATAAAGTAAAAAGATATAAACTATTAACAGCTAACCCACCACAAGAGCCAACCGCAACAAGTATCGTATCCGCATATGCGCTTAATTATATGCAGTTC
Organism: Eurytides marcellus marcellus; assembly: GCA_018247955.1. Taxonomy (NCBI): domain Eukaryota; kingdom Metazoa; phylum Arthropoda; class Insecta; order Lepidoptera; family Papilionidae; genus Eurytides; species Eurytides marcellus. The sequence goes on along the minus strand of DWHQ01000632.1, from coordinate 12,773 downwards.
ATGCATCACATAACATTTACAAGAATCATTTAAATAATTGTATGGCGCTAACGTTTGTATAAGTTCATTTCACGAAAACTTATGTCTATTTACTTCTTAAAATTGTAAAAATTCGGCACTACACGGTAATCACTTCTATCTAGAAACATATGACAAACACACGTGCGTCAAACAGTTATACACAATAACAAATTGTTTCCGCAATAGGCGATGTCATTTCTTTAGTTCATTCACACCCAATTTATTCGAGCTCTATTAACAACTTTGCTGAATTTTTTTAAATGACTGTTAAAGGAATTTATATTTTGTGGGCGAATACTTTTTTTTTTCTTTCTCGGTTCTCATTTTGTTGAATCTTATCGATAAATCTGTTATACTGACATAAGTATACAACACGTATATGTTACGACTGTTCGCATACATTCAGCCCGTAACGGCCCCTCACCTTTATCGTTAACAAAACATCTTTCAGTATTTTTTTGATTTAAGGTGTAATCCAAAATAAAAACGTTATACACATTTCATTTTCAAAGACTCAAATTTCTCTGTTAAAATTGACATTTTACTTTCGAGAATAGATTACAGGCAATATAGACATGACACATTTTGTTATTTACTGAATAAGATGACAATTAATATTGTTAAACTCTTTAAAAATATAACTAGGTCGAATTGAAATTATTAAAAATTTATTATATCCACATAAATGACTAAAAAGGATAACAGCTTGATTTGGTCGTTTTGGAATTTACGTACATATGTATATGTTAGAGCGAAATAGGCGAGACTGTTCACATACAAGCGGCCCGTATCGGCCTCACCTTTGTCGTAAAGCAAAACAGATTTCAGTACTTTTGTAATATTTTAGATTGAATTAAATTGATTAACATACGATTGCTGTGAGTATTAAAACAAACTCCGTTGGATAATCAAAGTAAGATTGTAATAAGAATGTTGGAGATTCTTTGTGGGGCAGTGAAACGATGAAAACAATTATCCAATACTGTTAGTCATTAATTACCCGTGGTTGCGTAGACAGTTTGTTATATTGGTGAAATTTTATAAAATTATGTTTAGGCGGAAATAGTAAATGTATTTGTTTTGTTTTTTTTTTTTTTCAAATCATGTTTGCTTTTTAACTTTGAAGGTTCTATTTAATCGAACCTTTTTGTTTAAATTGAACCTGTCCTCTGTCACGGAGATAAATGAACTTATAAAAAAAAAATTGCTTCACAAATAACAGTTAGTTTTGTTTTCCAATCCTTAATTATATTGAAGTAATAACTTTAAATGGGAGGATAAACCGCTTCGAAACGTAACGCGTAACGGCGCCAGTTTGTCTGGCTTCAGTTGACAGTAAGCATATATATAAAACTATCGCCGCTTTTGAAAGTTATTTTAGAAAATAAAATTATTAAACAATTTCGATATTAAATTTTTCAACTTAGATTAGTTTAAGCTTCTGTCGGGCGTCCCACGTCGCACACGTTTTTTATTTTCGGTATCGTCATCTGCGTAAAATAAGGAACCAAGAGTTGTGGTAGACATACAGCACTAATTGCCCTACACATACACTGTTAAGTTTCACATTTCTATTAAGTACATACACATCCGCGCACACAAATGTTTTTTTTATTTCGGGTTAGTTAATTTAGTTAAATTTCAAGTCTATATATTTCTTTATCAAAATTGACGTATAATTTTGGGGATCAAATTGTAATGAACTTATAATAAAAACTGTAGTTTTTGGCAACATATTCATGAGGGATTTTGTCATTTACCATTTATTTTTATTAACATGTATTTTTTGCCCATTATTTTTTTAGACGACCAAGTTGAGATGATACTTATGTTCATAAACAATTTAAAATGATAACATTTAGATTTTGTTTGGAATTTAACTGAAAACGTTGAATCTTAAAGTTTGCATAATTTGTCTTAAGCTGCTTTTTTATTTTAAGAATTGCCAAAATGTTAAATTAATCACCTCAGGTGAGTGCGTCTCCTACATGACAACAAGGACGTTTACGATCACCGCTTGTTAATTTTCACACAAACTCTGACAGTTACATGAAGCTTAAAAAATGCAAACACTTTTTTTGTTAAATTATTATTTATAAGACAATAATATCCCGGTAGAATATCGAACCTGAAACGCCGGCTTATTGTCCATGTATTCTATGAACTAGGTCACGATTAATATAATACTATCACGCCGCAATATACACATAAATTGTTAACATTCATAAGCCCTAGCTTGGAACTGAAACAATTTAGACAATTAAGACGTTTTACAATCAAATGTATCTATTTTTAGCTACATGCAATGTCGGTCTATGATCTACAGTCACTCAAACATATCTCATTTCCTCCTCCTAAAGTAGCCGCTGAGTGACGATTTCTTTTATTTTAAGCTGACACGTGCATAAGTATATTTATAAGGAAAACCTTATGACTTCTGGTACTATTAAATTTTTTTTTAACTCATTGTCCACCACAAACGCTCTAATTATTTCAGGGCCCTTGTTTAGAAACCTCAATAATAAGCCACGAAACTTCAGCGGAAACACCTTGCATGAAAACTGTTCTATAATACTCTGGAAACTTAAAACTCGACTTTCATTTCATAATTTAATATTTGATGAATAGTAAATTGCACTATGTATATAATAAAAGGCCCGTAAATTGTCAGCTTTGTGCAATACGTTTATTTCCATTGTGCGAATCAAAACTCCTCGGAATTATTTAACGTCGGACGCTTAGTTAAGTTTAGACAACGAGGTCGGGCCGGTCTCGCCTGCCGTCCGCTATTATCGCGGCTTCACGCGATGTCGCCCTGACCTCCACGGCATTCTGCTATTGACTTTTTCGCTACCAAACCAAACGTGAACGTTGCTGAACGTTTTCTCGTACATAGTTTACAGGACAAATCGCAATCCGCGGTACAACCGGGAGTGGTTGTCACTCACGAACGGTTGCCTTGTTTGATGAGTTCAAAATAGCTAATCGCGTCGTGTTATGTGTGTTAAAACGTTTATAAACCCAAATCGATCTACTGATTGAGGTCGATAGAAGAAAGAACTATTGGCTTAGTTGGTCAACTATCCGGCGTCGAACAAAAAGTCTAACGAACAAAAGAGTGACGATGTGCCGTCGTGCCGGTGTGCGCATGCTCGCCACTGCGCCACTGGCCGGGCGCACTGCCCCCTGGCGGATCGCGCCGCAGTGAGTTGCGTAACAAAGCACAGTCGTCTCCAAACGTTACGCTGAAAACTTTCGTCGCCCCGTCCGCGCGACATGGCAGGACGCGAATCGATCTGAAACTTTCCCGCGGCACCCGTTTCTCAACGGTCTGACGTACGGACTGTACGAGACCGTTATCGGACACTATTAAAGCTCACCTATTTTCTTTTTGTCACTCGTACAAACTTCGTTCGCGAAGTTGACAGTGGCCGAGTGAACGGTGGCTCCCGTCGGTAGCACGGCAGTGTACGGTAGAAGTGCGTGTGTTTTATTTGTTTTCTTTTATTTCACCTGGTAGCGGGTGGTGGCGGCGGCCGGTGGGACCGCGCTGGTGGTGTGATCGATACTGCGGTGGGAGCGGTGAAGGTAAATTGATCAGCACCTAGTAATTTCAAACGTAACGTTCAACTGAGACTAATAATTTTACAAAAAATAAAAACAATAAATTTTATCGGTCTTTGAATGTTTCCATACGCGTAAAAGTTTGAGAAATACAATACTGTCTTTAACAATATTTTTCTTTAACAAAGACTTTAATGTCATTCTCGAGCTTTTTAATATTGGGAAAATTAAAAAAAAGTCTGTTTATTAGTGTTTACACGATACTATGATTTTATGTTAGTTATTCAATAATTCTATTTCATTAATAGCTTGAAGTATCATTGGCGATTTTTAACTTCGGTCATTCATATCCATTGGAAACGCGCACACGCACAGGCAAATAATAAAAACTAATAGAAATTATATTTTTGCGTCATTAATAAATATAAGATATAAACGAAATTAACTATGTTCAGTTTTATATAACTTTGGGAACGTTTTTTTTATGAACAGAAGATGATAATATGAGAAGATCTATAGACAAAAAAAATATACTTTATTATATTTCACGTCTATTACACTGAGCCAGACATATTAACTGAATCGAAATTAATATTTATTAAAGTACCAATAATTGATATGATTACTGGGTAAGCTTTGAATTAAATTATTAAATGTGAATTAATAAAATTATTGTTGTAACCGTATATTGAATCAAATTTCTGTTAAATAGACCAATATAGTCTAAATAAAAGAAACATCTACAATGAAAGTTGTTAAATCAAACTGTTAGACAAGTTAATCATCATAAAGCTGTATTAATCCGAAAATGAGTGTGTTGTAATGCGGTTCAATAATCTACTCGGATTTTACGATCCGTCGTTACCTCCACCTAACAAAAGGCCAATGACGCCTGAAACATTATGGTGACAAATTTTTTGGACATTTAATATTTTTACCAAACATAGGAAATTAGGAAACTAATTTACGATTTTGATCTTGAATCACATTCAATCTATCATCAAATTTGTCTGAAAAAAAGAGAATTGTAGGCATATTACGTTTTTACAACACATTACAAATTAACATAAAGATAATGAGTTAATCTTATGCTACAGGATAAGTAATAATAATTGACTAAATCTAACAATTCTTTGTTGGTGTAGCAGTTGAAGAAGTTGTTGAAGCGGTGAGATGAGAGTAATGTTATAAGGGCCATTAGTATTAAGATACCATGTCTCATATATTTCACATAACTGATGGAACTGGTCTATTTATGACAATCACTGAAGCGTTGCAATGTTAACGACTAGATCTTTACTGTGTAACAGTAGACTTCGTCAGAAACGGGACAACTAGATTTAATCTCACATTTCGTTAAGTCTCTAACAAAAGTCTTTCAGACAGTTAGAAGCCAACCATCTGTATAGTTGGCACGCGTTAATTTACTCCCTCGTAACTGTTACATCCATCAATGACATTGTTTAGTTAATTTTTACGAAAATAAAAGTAAAGAGTTACATTATTTTTCAAAAGAATGTAAATACTTATATGTAAATAAAATTAAGTAAATGTACAACATACGAAATCCCTTAAATACAAACATTTATGGTTCGTAATATATTTGATAAAATATTATTTATTCTTTCCTTCGCACGATTTGTACATCCAAATGTACAAAATATATTAAAACAAAAAGCGTACAACTATTAAGATGAAATAAGCGATAATCAGCAATTTTATGTCAACTCTTGCGGTATTTTCAAAACTTTATTTGTTACGCAAAAGAAATCGATGAACAACGTCTGAAGTAGAATTACATAACCTACCTCAGACATTGCGATCCTTTCGTAAGGACAACTTCTTAGAGAATTATCTTTTTCCTTATTTCTTCAATGTAGGGTGGATACCATTGCAGAAAAATGCGAATGTATGGCCATTTCTACAAATTTCAGTTACAGTAAATGTTTCCTCTTATCTTTTCGTATTAAAAAAATAGAAATATATATATTTTTAGTTCGAACATAAACAATAAATTTTTGCGAACTTACAAGTGTTATGGTTAAACATATTCTTATATTGTAAAAATAAAGTTAAACAGTTATAAGACAAGGTTACGAAAAGTTCTTTATAAACCCCATTTTTTATATGTTCACCAATTTTCAAAAACCACGTAACGGCCCTACTAAGTAACATATTTAAATGGAAACAATAATTACATCCAAGGAGATGCAGACTTTCTTTCGTTTATTATTTTAACTTAAAATAAAAAGATATTTTGAAGTAAATTAGGACCAACTTTTAATTAATTTTAATACTTTATAATAAAATTATTATTTACCCCACAGTTCAACGTACTAATATCATATGCTGTCCGTTTAAATTTATAAAATCTTTAACCATTAACTATAACTCTTTGATTATTTCAAATATGGTGAGACATTTTAAATTATCAAGGCAATTCTTAATCTTTTCAACTTCAATTGAAGCAAATTGAGATCTGTGGTAACTGGATATTATTGACTTAACCACTAACTCACTTAATGCAGCCGACATTACGTTCAATATTCTATTGTTACTTCCGTTGAGCTGTTGGTATTATTACCAGGGCCGGATTTAGAGGTCCGGTGGCCCAGAGCAACAAAGAAGCGGAGGCTTCTTGGTCCCTAGTTATTTTCCTAAAAAATATTAAATTTTTTTTAGTCCAGTTTTTCAATAAAAAATGTACCGAAAAACCAAGTAAATTCTTTTAAAAAACGAATATAAACAAATTTGAAAGATATTTTGTTTCGAGGTCTCTATTGTGGGGCCCCATATAAATGATACATGAAGGGGCACTATTTTGTGTAGACCTTTCCCTAAATTCGGCCCCGATTATTACCATGCTTTTATAAAAAAATTCTCTCGCTCACACTCACATACAAGACTGATTTTGATGAAATACTTAGGTTCTTAGGCAAATCTAGTATGATATTGTAAAAGAAATAATGATTTCACCTAATTTTCCCAGCAAGTTACACTAGGGCACTATACAATCAATTCCGAACTACTAGACTAAAATAAGATTTTACAAACTAATACATCCTTTATGTTATTCATGAAACCTAATTGTTTGCTATTAACCAAAGTGATAAGAAGTGGAAGACATCACACTGTAAGTACTAGAAATAAGAATAAGCTTGTAACACCTCGATTTCGTCTCCAAAAGGGGAAAAAATCCTTCATGGGCATGAGTGCACACATATATAATGGAATTCCACAAGCTGTCCTAGATCCACCACTTAAGCGTTTTAAAACTAAAATTAGAAATGTTCTATTGCATAAAACCTATTATACTATTCCAGAGCTTTTTATGGACCAAAACGCGCCGAATTTGTTTGATTGACTCGTATTTGGTACTTACAGGTACTTAATAGGCATAAGGCATTGTAACAGTATTTTTAAAAGAGCAACTGTTGAGTTTCTCGCCGGCACTTCTTAGCAGAGCTGCATTCCGAGCCGGTGGTAGCTTCCGAACAAACTGAGATAAAAAAATGACAATTCATTAGTGCTTGTAAAGGCCTATTTGAATAAATATATTGTGATTTGATTTGATAAACATAGAAGAAGTTAAAGGGTATCTATATCGTAGTCTTACAAATAACATTGAAAACAGTTTTTTAACTGATAGAAAATATGGAACGTAAACTAAAATAAGCAAAGCTGTTTATAAATAATTTAATTAGTTGGAGCAATGAAGACTAATTCATCTTAATTTTAATATCTGCAATATTAACTATTATATATTTGAAAAGGATATACTACACTATATTTTTGAAAAGAACGCAAAGCCAAAATTGTCCAACAGTTCTTTTTTTTAAATTGGTGCATCGACTTGGCACGTAAACGGAACGCGGTGACGAAAAAACCTAGTGTCCGTTAAAAATAAACACTAGACATTGACAAATATTATAAACGCACGTTGTAAACAACGCGGCGAGATGAGCATGGAACGAGTGCAGCGCATCCTCGATTCAGTCATCAGGGAATGTCAAAGTGTTATTATTAGACGTATAGGCGCGTGGACACCAACCGCGCCCTTGGATAATGCTCTTGGCTCTTATGTATCGATTACGTTTATAAGATAATTTTTGCTATATCCGGATTTTGCTTTATGTTAACGGATTTTAAAAAAGTGTAATATAAATAGAAAAATAAAAAAGATAAAAAGATAAAATCGCCTTACTTTAATTTTTTCTTCTCAATAAACATAGACCTGAAGTCATCAGTCACAATATTGCCCGCAAGGAGAAATGTTTAATTAAGCTATATTATTCAAAATACAATCAAGAAATTGCGTATGCGATGCCAGCTTTTTAGGTAGGAATATGGATGGGGAGGCAAGGGAGTGGGCCACCGGACATCTCACTTATCGGACGAAACGCGGAAGCACAAACGCTTCTACTTTATTCCGATTTTCTGAGAGGTTATAGTATTTACCAGCGGGAGATGCTGTGTGACTCTACCACCGGATCTTAGTGATTACATCCATCACAGAAAATATTGCCCATCATTCAAACCACAAAGAGTAATAGAAACTCTTTAACACTCCTTGTGATATTATGATATAAAAAATTGGTTTTATTAAAAAATTTCCTAACCGCATATGTGTGTAAAAATCACTTTCAAAATAAAATATCGAGAAAGTCTTTGTTTGTCATACTAGGATTGATACACATATTGTTACATAGTCTTAATATATATTTGTTACTGTTTCTAAAATAAAAAAGAAAAGCCAAATAGAATATTCCTATCCGCCGGTGATTAATGTTGTTGTTTTGCTGACCCATTTTTATCTCTTACATAAACTTCTATCAAAATTCATCCCTTTCATCTAGCTTTTGAAGTAGCTAGAATGTGACTTCGAAAAACAAATGTTCTCTGATAAATGCTTTAGATTTACAATTGATAACAGTTATTTATACATTTATTAACATAGCTTTTTCTATATAAATTTCTCAATAAAATGATAATTTTGATAAACATTTTAATGTATGGATATACTGAACAACTTGAAGGAAATATATTTTAATGCAATACATCAACACAACACATTTAATGCAATACATGCGGATGAAATAAGTAAAATATAAATTCGTTTAATTATCATGATTTAATATAGTTTTAGTAAATATAGTTTTTGTTGACTTTTAGAAATAAAAAAATATCACCTTACATTAGCAAACATAAAGAAAATATAACGATTTTTCGTATTTATGCGAGTTTTTACAGTAACATCATTACATACATCAAAAGGATCATCTTACTACAACATAGATTTTTATGCTAATCAAGCTTATTCAAAAGGACACCGGTTTTGAAAACAAGCCTTCAACCTACGCGGGCAGTTGTCTATAGCAGCACGAACGATGTCCATATCAATATGGGCGGCAGCTTCGATTAAAGATGCCATAGAGTGACTTCATATCAGTCTCAGGCTTTGAGCAGGCCTTATCTTTCAAGTGTTACCATATTTTATAATCCAACGGATTTAAGTCTGGACTGGAAGAGGGTCAGTCTTCGTGTCGAATAAAGTCAAATTCACGCACCGTCAGTTTCCGTGCTTTTCGCTCTATGAGCTGCCACAGAATTTTACTGGAACACCCAGTGCCTAGTATAGAACATGGTATGAGAAAGAGGTTCGACAAGGTTTGTGAGGACTGTATTTTGATACACTGCATTCGTTTCTACGCCTTTCTCACAAAAATACCTCAGATAAGCCCGAATATGAAACTCCCAGCCAGACCATGAGTGCCAATGGAAAATGAACTCGCTGGACACGCCGAACCCGGCTGCGCTCTTCTTTACTGTTGTAAGCATACATCTTATTATTTTCTTTATTGTAGTTTTGGTTCGAGATGAAAATTTTTTCATCCGAAAAAGAATTTCACGGTGTTTTGTTCCCGCGTACTGCTTCAACAAAGCACAAGCACTCTTCAGTCTTAGGTTTATTAAATGCGCATTCAAAACATGTCCTGGTTTGCTTCGATAAGCTTGAAGCCTTAAGTCTTGATTTAACACCGTACACCGTGGTTCTACTTATCCTCGTCTGAAGGGAAAGCCATCAGTCTCTGTTTACGTATGCGATTTCCTTGGATTCGCGCCTTCATAGCTTTAGGAGTACTAAAAGTTTAAGGGCGACCACTACTTTTTGTATGTACTAAACAGGAATATTTATTATATCGTTTGATGGAGCGATAAACGAATCTTATGGTTATATTTTAATTCATCAGCATTTCGAAAATCTGATTTGGCACATGACCGCACCGATACAACGCGATAGCCGCAACTCGATCTTCTTTAAGCGTCCACTCCATATTTAAAAATAAATGCAGTTTCAAATAGTGCACGTCTTTATTTTCAAAAATATTCGAATTTCGAATTCAATAAAAATTTTGTGCCAGCATTCAAAATTCAAAAGTTTTCATTGTGTGACAGAACTTATGACCCGACTAGGTATTATGAATAATATAGTCAATGTAATATCGGGTTCCGGTCAATTTCTTGGATCGTTGAAACCGACAAGAATTTCTAATTTGGGACATGAAATTCGTGTCCACACTCTAGTTAACCATGATAGGCATGCTTCTATCTGATGTATTTATATCATATAAGAATTTATTTGTACCTAGATTTTTCCTCGACATATAAGAAAAAAATATTTCTTGAATTAGTTCCTACAACCGTTTATTTTTATGAACATACAGTTTCAAACCTACATTAAAAAGAAGGTTGTTCTCCAGTACACCATATACTTATAATTGGTTAGCCGATTTTGATTATTTTTTTTATTTGTAAAGGGTTGGTTGTCTATATGGACTATAGAAATTTTATTGTCATTAGATATTTTACTTCGAAGATAAATCAAACAACTTCCTTAAATCAAGTAGAAAAAGTATGGTGAGAGCTAAGCATACCCTATATTTTATAGATTTATTTGAAGTCGGTTTTAATTTGTTCCTTAAAAAACTTACTAGTTAACTTGCAGAATAATGGTATAGTTAATGAAATCGTGAAATCTTGTAACTGACTGTAACACCGTCAATTACGGATGTGATGGTGATGGATGGTCCAAGGGTAATTAAATAAAAAAACATGGGATAGTTAAATATAACCCCTATTGTTTCTTCATAAATTACTCTAAAATATGTTAGGATAAATATAACTTTCCAATAACGATTGTTGATATAAATTTTTAATGAAGCTTCATATTGTTTAGTTCGACAGTTGAAATACACTATGTTTCTTTTGTTTGTGGAGTTGACGGGCAAACAAGCTAGCGGTTCACCTGATGGAAAGACAGGATTGCACAAAATTTATAACGCAGATACAAATGGTATTTATAAAAAAATATGCTTAAATCAATTCCTATATATTAATCAATCCCTTCCGTCAATCGTTTGTAGTTATTAAAAACTTAAGAATAAAAGAGAGTCAATTTTTAAAAACAAGCATCGCTAAATCATCGTAAATGGGCTATAGGATATTTAAAAAAATAGAAAGTAAAAAATCAAATCTTAAACGAATTGAAATTTACTCATGAATAATAAACAAAACAATACCATCCATGAACACATATTAAGATAGTCCAAGAATACATTTGCAAAGAATGAGCTATTAATAGAATGATACGTCACGTGCAAACAAGTTCACACTGAAATCAAATGATCATAAACTTTAATTACAACAGAACAATCTTCAACGCGCTCTAGAAGAAATACAAAAATCTGATATTTTAACGAACAATGTTCAATGTATTAACGCACCGACAAATCAATTAGGATGGGCTTCTCTTTATTTTTTTTCTTCTAGGAAATGCTAGGAAACGCTTGCCTATAGCAACATATTACCGTTGTTTAAACTACGCGAGTTCAAAACTGGTTGAGTCTACGCTGCGCTAATTACCTAGAGAAGTAACATTGCCCTTCAAACTGGAACACTTCTTTGTTGCAAAATAATTGGCAGTACTGCGGTAATACACCATACGGACTATGCAAATAATAGGATTTTTTGCCCCACTAATAAAAAAGGTGTAAAATGTTCATGTAATACCAAATGAAAAGTTGTTATTTTGCTGTTAACATAAACTTTATTGGCAATTGTGAATAAAGCTGTATTGAATTATACAATAATATCTTTTAACAATGCCCTAGCATCTCATGTTTTTATGAAAGAAAGATGGATGATGTGACGAATTAGACGCCTGATAGAAAACTTGGCCTAAAACTCTGCTTGGCTTTTCCCTAAATTTTTCCCGAGAATATAAAATAGTATATCTATTACCAGTAATTACGCTGGAAAAATTCCCCTTCAAACCGGATCTAAGTAATTATTGTACATAGTGCAATCTATTTCCAGGCCAATACCACAAAAGCGTCCTATCCCTTTTAGAAACCTTTTAGAAGATATGGGTAAATGTTCGCTTTACAAATATTTTCTCTTTTAATATTAAAACATGCTGGCGGTTTTTAATAGGTGAACTTTTTTATATAAATGCCACCATTCATTATAGAAATATTATAAATTTCAGCCTGCAATTTTGGCCCGACAGTTATATTCTATATCAGTTATTTATAAGTTATTACTTACAAATACTATACGTTAATTGAAACTGAGTCATATAATAACAAAACCTGCATTCACGTGTAATTTTTACTGCACGACGCATTTTAATATATTAATATCAATAAAAGCCACCAAACGAAATTATTTGTTGACGTTGCTGTCACCAATCGCTACGTAATGAAAACGTTGTGTACTACCAATATAATACAATTACGCTGGCAAACTTATTGAATTATTGAACGATAATCAACAACGTTTGTTTGAAAAAGTTATTGCATTCGCCAAAACAAATTCATAAAAAAATACATATACCTACTTGTATGTCCATCAATATATATAGTTTATTAATATAAGATCAAATTGGGACTTTAATGCGGCTCTGTATTTAATCTTGGCAAAAATGTGGAATATAAACTATTTCTTTATTTTTTTTTACTTCTCTCATAGTAAAAATTAACACTGCATTGTTTGTTTTTTTTTTTTTTTTTTTGGGGTAGAAGGCAAATGAGAAAGCGGCTCACCTGATGAAAAGCTATTACCCCTGCCTACGCCATAAAAAACAAACTTTTGCGTCGTGGGCCGCACGACAGATGTGATAACGTCAA
>DWHQ01000631.1:0-13085 GCA_018247955.1 Eurytides marcellus marcellus | reverse complement strand
ATGTAATACGCCCTTGTAACACATTTCTATCTTACAATAAGTGCAGCGTTTATTTAATAGAAAAAAAAAATGATAAAATATTTACAACTTTTGACACTATTGAGTTTTTTGACTGTTTGTTACTTTACTTGAACTTTTTTTTTGAACTTTTGACACTATTGAGTTTGATACAATTGACTGCTGAGTCAAGAAACTATAAGCGTCATTATTTATACCGTATATTAGTAACATTCGGGGGTATACGGATATTCCTTGTCGGCGGCAATGACTTGATGACTAGTAAATATATGACTTGATGACGTCATAGTGCGCCTACCTACTCTGAAAACATAGTCAAGTAGAAACGTCAACTTTAGCTTCCGATATATCGCTGGGCGGGATTTCATCGCATTAACATAATAACATGTGGGAACGCTTGGTTCGACGCGGCCGGGCGTTCTATCTAGCCGGAGATTATTGGGAAGCAATAAATAATAATAAAGAAGGCGTGCGGTCGCGTGAGGCACGCTACGGTAGGGCGGGATGCGCTGAGGTCCACAGTCCCCTGCCGGTGATAACGGGGATTTCATTCTACAGAAAGCTACTAAACACATTAGGAAGTAATAGAAACGTAATCTGTGTAATACTATTAAAATCTATTAATTACCACACATTATAATACTATTAATCTTGCGTTTACGCGAATGCCACACATTACTAAATAGAACAAATACAGAATTTGAGTTGTTTTGAAGTTCATTTCAATTTCACGTTTTTTATCTTTCAATCACAATTTTTCAATTATTTATAGATCCCAAAACTAACCCACGAACGCTATAATGTATACGAAACATCAGAAATTTAAAACTAAATAGAAACGGCCTTAATCTGCAGATTTGTTTAATTTTATAATGCGTTATATTAGTAGTCGTTTTTAACCCTCAGCAGAGTATACATTGCTAACATAAATTTATTGTATAAATAGATCATAAAGATTATGGGAAATGAGAGGTACAGTCTATTTCAAGACGAGCATGTGCAAAATGCAAATGCAAAATAATCACGTGAGAGCGTAATAAAGTTTTAAATAAATCAACTATTTGTAATTACATCAATCTATAACAGAAGTAAAATACAGGAAGGTCTAAAAAGTTTTTCATGAATAAGAAATATGCTGATAATTTTAGTGGCTTTGCTGATTTCTTTTGATATTGGTTATCGTATACACACTTTAATTTAAAACTCTGGTTTCATGAGTAATTTGAAAGAACGGTATACTCTGGCTTATAGTTACTTAAAAAAAGGTTTATAAAAGGAACTTAAAGTCAATCCATAAACCTCAAAAATTTAAAAAGAGTAAAATTATAATAATTTCATAAACACAACATTAACGAATAATATGAATTTATTCAATAAATAATAAGTAAATCGTTATTTAAAAATAAACGAATATCTCAGACCTTTATGTATACTTTCAACAAAACAACGTATAACTTTTCGGTCGCGCTTACTATTTCTTCTTTTTTGTCTTCTTCTTGCCTGGAAGGGGTTCTGGCTCTGGTTGTGGTGGCGGCGTCGGAGGCAGCTGTCTTTCAGGCCACTTGCGCTTAAAGTAATCTATCATCGACGCCAGGTTAACGGTGGTCGATTTGGGTTTGGGAGGGCCGGCGAAGAGAGTGGTCAATTGGTCGGCCAACTCTTCTTCTAGAGGAAGTCCGCGGTTTTTTACTTCCCTAATAAAGAACTTCGTATTCATGGGCTCCGGATTTTCTTTGTGCAGCTGCATTACAATAAGGGCTATATCAACGTTTCGCTTTTTATATTTCGTCTTAGCAATATAATCTATCCTATTCAACACTAAATCCTTCATATTGACTTTCTTACGGATTGCATCGGCGTTTACTCTACCGTGAGTTATTTCAATATTTCCTTGCGGTTTCAGTGAGAGTATTTCCTCGCGAAGGGCTACGAAATTTGAATTTACTGGTATATTGTCAAGTAAAAGTTTTCGTAGTTTAACCGTTGGCTTAATCATAGGACATAATATTTTGTGGGCATCTTGTGGTGTCAATGGGTTCGATGATAGGTTAAGCGATATAAAATTCGGTGGTGCTTTTTCTAAAGCCTTTGCAATGGGTTTGACTGCGGCACCACAGAGTTTGTTGTTGCTTAGATCAAGATTTGTAAGAGTTTTACTCTTTAGAAGTATACTAATTGATTTTCCAATACGGGCACCACTTAATGAATTCCAAGATAGGTCCAAATCAGAAAATCTATAATTTCCAGCTAAGTTACAACACAAGGCAAAAATAACATTCGGTGATCTAATCATATTCCATGATAGGTTGAGAGCTGTCAGTTTGTTGTTTATTTCCAGCGCATCAACAAGACTCTCTGCCGCCTCATTTGTCAAACTGTTATAACTTAGATTTATATCACATACGTCTGCACCAAGTGAAATGCTCTTAGCTAGATATTCTACTCCTTTGTCGTCAAGTTGATTCTTGCAAAGATTCAGCAGTCGAAGTGCACGATTTTGTGGCAAGTTTGCAAATAGTCGCCTAGCACCTTCCGGCCCTATTCTGCAACCATGCAATACTAACACCTGTAGCGTTGCATTTTCCGCCAGCATTGCACCTAGATGAAAGCATCCGTCTTCATTAATCCAATTATCAGTGAGGTCCAGAATCGTGACGAATTTGTTTAATTTCAACGAAATTGCTATAACTCTGAATGCCATTTGTTGCACACCGTAATATCGCAAATTAATGTTATCCTGCAATAACTGTCGATGAAAGCCGCTAATTGGACATAGCCCAGACTCTTCGCACAGTTTTAAGTAAAGCTCCTGACCATCATCTGGATAAATGACTTTTGGCTCGGGATCTATTAGAGCTTCTACAATACCAGGATCAGCAACGGCTGGGTAATTGTAATATGGATGTCTTAATATCGAACTCGCAGATAAAGGTATATACTTTGTGCATATTTCTCCGCTGCCGGGATCGTATAAACCTTCTCTGTATTTTATGCTTTTTGTAGATTCCTCAGGCTCCTGTAAAATTAGCGAAGACCATTTTTCCATAAGGGGTTCTTCCGAGGAATCAATCTCGTTTTCAAATATAAGCTCTATGTTCGAGTTTTTAGTCATATCTGCAGCAGACATTGTAAATATTATGTTAAACCTTATATGTTTTTTATATTTAATAATACATAAAAACTATAAAATTGTTAATACACTATGACAACAAACATTAGAAGTCAAAATTTTGTTGTCATTAGAATCAATAGAAGATCGAGCAAGGAGAATAAATGCATATTTATGGGAACATTGATATGTGTATTCAAAACGGTTTAATTAACTTCCTTTAATAAACTAAATAAAGATATCATATAAAATTAGTACACCGATTATACATTACTGATTATTTGTTTTTTAATGATTTATTTCCACCTGTCAACATATAATACAATATTTATTATCTGTGTTGTCCATTCCCCATTATTGACTCGCTAAAATTTACTGTGGAGTACCACAGTAATCTAAATACATGTCAGTGATTTCAGTCAGGGGAAAAGAAAAATTGCAACTGAATGCTTTTTTTTATTCAAAGAGATTAAACAAAAAAAATACACTAATTGTACATATGTCAAAAGGCGTAAAAATATAATAAAAAATAAAATCTTCCAAAACACATTAAATATAAATAAGAGTTATTTCCTGTATTTCTTGATGTTCTTAACTGGTTTAATTTAATTTACAAATCCAGGTTCAATTTCGGGTTCGGGTGGCGGTGTGGGGGGAAGCTTACGATCAGGCCATTTCCTTTTAACGAAGTCTACCAAAAGGTTAATATCAATAATTTTAGCCTTTTTCGATTTTGGACCAGCAAAAGCTTCAACAATTTCGTTAACAAGTTCTTCGTCCAATACGATCCCAGAATTTTCAAGAGCAATGACGAAATCTTTAGCAGTCATAAATGTGCGGTTATCTTTTAGCAACTGCAATGCTACAAGAGCTATATCGACAGACGATCGTTTTTTACGTTTTTTCGTTAAGAAATCAACTCTGTTGAGAACAATATCTCTTAAATCTGGGTCTACGACCTTAAAATTGCCGAGAACATCACCGTAAGTTACAACTAAGTATTCTTTCAATTCTTTCAGATTTTCTAAACGACGCAAAAACTTTTTATTGACAGGGACATTTTCCATTAAAACGTTTCGAACGTTAACTCTGGATGACTGTAATATTGAAATTATTTGAAAAGAGTCGTTTACAGTCAACGGGTTGTACGATAAATCAAGAGTTATCAAGCTTTTGGCATCTTGTAAGCTTTCTGCAATTATGCTGACGGCTTCGTCAGACAGTCTGTTATTGCTGATATCTACTATTTTAAGATTAGGTGCCGACATTACAGATTTAATAGCGTTCCCTATACGAACGCCGCATAAGGCATTCCACGCTAAATTTAACTCTTCGAGGGAATCACTTTCACTCATTTGGAAAAGCAGGTGAATTAAACCATGAGGAAGGATGGACAATTTGTTCCAAGATAAATCTAAATGCGAAATTTTGTTACTAGTTTCTAATGCTTCTGTCAAAATATTAGCAGCTTCTCCCGTCAAACTGTTGTTGCCCAAATTCAAACGGTGAACATCGAGACCACGTACTATACTTTCAGCTATATATTTCATACCTTCGTCACCGATTTGGTTTTTGCTAAGATTTAGATACCGAAGAGAACGGTTCATGTGCAAACCGACCATTAATTGTTTCACTCCACTCGGCCCTATTCGACACCCGGTCAAATTAAGGTCTTTTAACACCGTATTGGTAACTAACATATCGCTCAAATGGAAGCAAGCATCATCGTTAAGAAAATTATCCGTAAAGTCTAGAACAGTCACACTTCGATTGCATTCAAGTGCTTTCGACATTGCTTTCACTCCGTAAGGATTAACGCAATAATATTTTAAGTCGATGGCCTCCGTCAACAACCCTTCATAAAAAGATTTGACTGGGCACTGATCCATTTCATTGCATATAGCTAAATATAGCTTTTGTCCATCATTAGGGTACAATACTTTTTCTTCTGGTTCCAATAACGCTTCTTTTATTCCCGGGTCGAGAACAGCTGGATAGTTATAAAATGGGTGTCGGAGAATCGAGCTTGCTGACATTGCAACATACTTGGTACATATCTCTGCGCTGCTTGGATCGTACAAACCAATAGCGTTTAACCTTCTTTTGATATTCTCCTCCGGAAGTTCTTCGACTAAGGAAGACCATTCGCTTACAGGTACTTCTTCGGAATCTACTTCATCTTTACATTTAAAAACAATCTGGCTTGATTCTGATTCCAAAATATCGGTGGACATTTTAAATGTTTATTTTTTTCATTGAAAAAACCAAAAGTTCTATAAAAAAGGATAGGCTAAAAATAATGACATCGGGTGTAGGATAAAAGGTTATTTGTCAATTTTGACATAATATTTATACTTTTTAATTACTAAACAGTGTTAATACTTTCCTTTTCAATTATGTAAACCAAAAAATTGGACATGAAAACATACAAAAGTGTGTCTTAAAGCCAGAACATATTACTAAATTATCATCTTTATTTTAACGTAGACCTTAAATATGTTGCTGTTTAGTTGCAAAATATTTAAGATTAATTTCTGATGTTGTTAAAGTTTTTTTTGTATCTCTTAATTTTTACTAAATGTGACGAGGTGGCGCTTTTGATTTTGTCGATTATGATATATTTTGCATGACATACAATGAATGTTTTATCTAATTATTAACACATAGTTGATCCTGTGCTTAACCCAATTTATTTCAAATCTTTCATCAGGCAAACATAGTCACATAATCAAAAAAACAGAGTATAAGTAACGAACATATACATATAACACGATTTTTTTACGAACATTTTAAATTGTAGAACTCCGAGGACCGAAACGTATAATGGATAAACGTATCAATCAACATGTTGTGAGAAAAATTTACAAGGTGCGTTTAGCATTCGAACCGCGGCCTTCGGTTTCGCAACTACGTAGCTCGATCACTAGGCCAAACGGCCCCTAGGGCGTTGCGCGCTAAATGAAGATACTCTTAATCGGCAAAGTGCTAAAAGCTGTAGATTAGAAAGTAACAGAGGTGTCAATTATTGATACTTTCGTTTTTTTTTTTATTTTATTTCTAAGAGCAAGTATCTCTTTTTCATATGGCCGTGTCACATAGAATAAATAGCAAGATTCTAAGACGAGGACAACACTAGTTATTACTCTTACAACGTTTTCATTAAACGCGTAAATGATTGTATTTTATATGAATTGAATACGCCTTATTATCTTCTAATTATCACAGATTTCCGACCAGAGACTTATCAATACTCTTCGATGCATAATGAATCCATATACGTACGGCACAATGGCGGCGGCAATTGCGATACTTGAGTTCGAAACTGCAACAATGGCTTGTAGTCAATTAGCAACGCGTACCGATAGCTCTATATGGCTCAAGTGACACCCGCACTCTGTTAATTATGCTTAATTTAATTTAATTTCTCCAATATATATGACCTTATTTCCAGAACTATTGAAGTCTCCTTCAACATAAGGCCTCAGTTAAGCAAGGACCAATAACTGTTTCTATTAAACTTGATTGATAATTAACCCAATATCTTATTTTTAATTGGTAACATTTCCCTTAAAATTGCTTCAATCCATTCGCGGTTATATTGTTTTTAAAACCCTTGAAGTCCAACATATTATTGTATCCATCCAATTACATTCAATTCGAAACCAAATAGCAAACTTAAAGACTATTTAGTGCGGAGAAAACGGAGCAATTTATGCGTCTGTTGCCTATTCTCGCGAATGATTTATATAGGCGAGCTGAAAACATAAATTACCGTGTATCTGCACTCTGCTATGTAGGTTATCTGTGCACGGGACGTCTGGAAATAGCTTTCGTCTTGAGGGCGGAGCGTTGTAGTGAAAGTTCGGCCCGAGGGCACGGAAATGAGCCGCAGCCGGTGTACCGCGGAGGCGTAATTGCTGTACAAACATTAAACATCTAAGCTAAGCCGAAATCGGCATGTGCTAAATATATCGGTCGATAATTATGAGCCGTCTTAATCCACCAAATACTCGGCTATAGTTGTGAAAGTTTGCCAAATAGGTTTTATCTGAAGATAACTCTATCTTTCACCTTAAAGCTTTTTATTTTTTAAGGAAGAATGTGACGCTAGTAAATAAGAAATGATAATTCATAACAGCACACAACTCCACTGCGCTGCAGTTATTATAGGCAATGATAACTTTACTTTAAATCGGAACACAATACTATATCATAGCTAATAGTCGTGAGGTTCTTTCCCTAGTGCTCTCTGTAACAATCCTGTCTAAACGAAATATTTGCCATTATTATATACGCCTTTGCATCTATAACACATGATTTAAATAACACTCTGGCGATACTTGCGCTCATGGCTAAATAGTCCGATTCGGGACTGAATCACCCGGCCGCGCACACGTTATTAGGAGACCAAAAATATTTTACAATTACAGTTCTATACTATATGTTAGCAAAAATAGTCTCGATATGTAGATGTATATTAATTATCAACAACATCTTTCATAGACCAACATGGAAGTACCATTTTAAATTGTTGTTATTGAACGATATGATAATGTTGTGTAAACCTGTAACTTTTAACTGTTTATGTACACAAGTAGAAAATTTCTTGTAACACATAATTGTAATAGTGATTTATGTTCTTACTTGCTATGCCTCAATAATAAATAAATAAATAAATATCGAATCGAACATTTTGGTGTTCATTATAACGTTACATTAAATTAGCGATCTGTTGCGTTCGGGACTGAGACGTTTATTATAAATTGCAACGGTCTCAAGTAAATTAGATCTCAATATACGCGAACACGGAACCAATTTTGCTTAAATATGGGGCGACTAATAAATGGGAGCGTTATAGATTTATTGAGTCTTTTCCCCAGTCGCTGTGGTCATTGCAGGAATGTGGGTGATAAGAGATTACTGTCGTAACATAATTGTTTCGGTTTGAGGCGCGGTGCGCTGTAATTAGATCGATTTTGATTGTATTGTTCACGATGTAAACTTTGCACAGCGAGCGATCGGATCGACGGAACGCGGCGGGTGGCTTTTGTGACTTTTAGACATTTGGACGTTTATCTAAGCTTAAGTATTAAATAGAAAGAATTATGCTTGATCAGATTTTGATTTGAAACAAACAAGTGTGATAGTGAGTTTAATATAATCAAACAAAGAAACTGTTGTAAACTTCAAAAAAAATATCCCTTGCTAGAAAACTCGAGGCGCCTAGATGTCAACACTATATGTTTTATTCAATTCCAACAAAAAATAACAATGAGTAGCTCTATGAATGTAGTTATAGAAAAGTAATTTTATTATTTCTTTTATTTAAATCAATTCCTTTACGATGCTCGTTTGTATATTGAGTGACCGCTAGCGCACAAAAGAAAAACGATGTTGTATACATATAAAGATTTTGGCTGCAACCTTCCAACGTTGTTGGAAGGCTTAATTTGAGGTCTCAGCGATATAACAAATTATGCGGAGCTAAAAACGATTGCATCCAACAAAACAGGGCCTGATTATAATTGCTTACTCGCTCACCGAGAGGGGCGCGTGCGCACGTTTCAAGGAAAACCATATAAGCGGTCAAATCCGCGAATGCCCAGGAATCCATGAATAAAAATACCGAACCAAAATCAAGATGGCGTCAATTAGAACCCGACTCACATCGGCCGCATTTGAATTTGCAAAGCGACCAAAGAAACGAACAGGGTCCCGGCGGTGTTTATAACTTGTTAGTGCTTTTATTTCGTCTTTATAACGTCGGACATTTATTTGGGTCCGATTTGAATAGCTCGGGCACTGGGAACCAATGTTTAATTACCATTATGTACGGCCTTACGGGATAAATATATAAGGACATGGTATCACGTTATTTGATCATATGATATAAATGTATAAATAATATGAAAGGTATAAAATTGGAATACTTCGAGTTAATTAAACTCTTACAAGTTTTTTTTAAAGATTTTTCGATCTGTAATCGATTTATTGTGTCACATGGAGACACAATAACCTGCCAAAACCAATGAAACAGGTAAACTATAGTTAATATTTTCAACTGCTACATTTATCTGATACATTTTGTACACAGACTTTTTGCTTTGTTAGTTATAAGCGTTTGTGTCTATAAAGAACTGAAAATGTATAATGCTAATACGATATATTTAGAAATATGTATATTTCTTGAATGTACATCGTGTTTTTCTTTTGTAATAAATAAAAATAAACGAGTATATAGTGCAGTCACGACTTTTATGCAGACGCGGAGTTCTCGGTGCTGATTTGTCAATAAGCAAAGCGAAGTTCATCGTCCGACTCGCCCACGCGATTCGAACCGACACCCCTGTTATGATTTACCGAGCGTCCCTATAGCTCGTGATCCGAGTCATGACGGCCACGGTCTTTGCATACGGAATGGGTTGTGGCGTGGATTGGCGGATTGTCGCGACGCCAGATCCTGGCTGCGATAAGCGATCGATTTGCATTTGCCATCGGATTCTATTTGCTATTACTTTAAACCACCATAAGAGGCTTAGGGAATTGTGCATGTATAAGCTTGGAGAGAAATAAATGCTATTACTTCGGAGTGTGTTCTCGTATTATTCATTTTTTGTTACGTGTTATGTTATTATATATAATTATCTAAAGATTTTCATCAAAAAGTACCACTCTATTTATTGAATAATGTTATGTTTTGATTGTAACATTTAGGATTTGATAAATCACATGTTGGCTTTAATAGTATAAACGTAAAAAAATTAACGTATTAGCTTCTAAACTACATATCAAAAAATTTTGATATTTTCGCAAATATCTACAATATAAATTGTTACTTTATATCCTCTAAAAGGTGTACAAAGTTTTCTCTTTATGTATATATAGATTTATTATGCAGGGGAATAAGAGATGGTTGAATTATGTATATATAGCTTGTTATCTCTGTTTACTCCGGTAGTTTTATATCAGCAAAGTTTACGTTATGTGTTAATTCTTGTATCATATTTCTAGGGCATTGTTGTCACTGCTAATCGGGAGTAAGTTATCCTGACGTGGTCTGCTTTAATCTTTGGAATTATAACAAGCTATTGTAGGGTATTGACTCACTATGAAAATTTCCAAGTACGATACGATAAACCTATTATTGTTCGATGGATCTTATTTAGTTTCATAAATAAAGTGTATTCGTATATGACAAATGAAAAAATAGCACAAAATTAATGCTTTCACATAAAACCACATGTAAAAATTTAAATACAGATGAAATGTGAAAAATGAGAAAGATATTTAAAAAAGAAATATGCTTATACTTAATACCTAACAATTATTGCGGTTAACCGGGTATTTTATCTTATTTTTATGTACCTTGACTGGTTTGATTTTCACAAATTTTTGCTACCTTAACATATAAGCTTGAATATAGTCAATAGGTATTTTCTAAACACGGTAAAACTATCTTAAACATTTAAATACCCGATAAATTGTGGAAAGTGAAGGTTTTATGCTGCATTCGTGCAGTCTATTAAATATATAAGATAAAAATAACAATTTTATAAGTTAACAAAAATATTTCACCAGTCGTACGGACAGCTATTTGTTAGCTCGACCCACAGTGTGCGCTCAGCCTTAAATTTCCGAGAGTTTTTACCGCGCGGACTGAGCAGCTTATACCGTTAGCGTTCGTTTCCCGCTTCACCATCCGCGTCGACTGCGGAATGAAGTCCTGACTGGAGACGGACATGTGAGATGGACCACATTTCACAACAGCGCCACATTAGGTAACACCAGTTCGTCAATAACGAGCGACATTCCCGAACGCTTCTGCCGTTAGTCGGTTTTCATGTTATAAATATGAAAGTGGTTCTTGCCCGTTTTTCGGACTTCGGTTTGGTTCTTTTTTCTGTCTGTCTGTTCATAAAATATTTGTCCTCAATTCCCACAACCTGTGACCCTGAATTGGGTTATCAAAATAGATTCCCGATATAACCCGATAACCGCTGCCCATGGACATTTGCAACGTCGAATGTTTTACAAATGCGTTGCCCGCCTTAAAGGTGAGAGGGGCGGGAAATGGTATGGGGAGACAGAAAAAGGATGGAGGAGGCTGGAAAAGGAAGAAGGAGGGAGGGGGGCCACAGACCACCTCACTCACCGAACGAAACGCGAAAGGACAAACACTTCCACTTTACGCCTATTTTCTGTGAGGTCGTGGTACTTATCTGGTTCGAGCCGGCCCATTCAGCAGCAGCGAGAAGTGCTGCGTGGCCGTACCACCGTAAACCACTTTCACATGTTGATTATTAGTATTGGTATTGGTATAGGCATAATAATTTGGATTGAAAGTTCCATTAACTACGTTCTATCTCGAAAGCTACTTTAAAAACTAAGAAATATTTTGTCTGGTGATTGACGTTTAATGTACACATGACTAGCGTTTACCACTTTACGTAACATTAAATGCTTTTTGATGTTCGGTCATCTTCACAATAAATTCTTACTACCATTCTATCCTTCTTTCATTTTACAACGGAGAGCAATTTCAAGAAACTAATTTATTGAATTAAACCCAAAACCCAAATGCACACAAGCGTAGCAGCGAGCAGAACCTAGTTTATTGTCACTAATAACTTTACAAATTTGAATTGCATAATATGCTAAGACTAAAAAAAAGCTCTATACGTTGTAACATAAAAAACCGTCAGGAGTTATGTATAGTACATAACTCCTGACGGTTTTTTAAAGCTGACATACTGACACGACGTTATGCCATCCATCAC
Organism: Eurytides marcellus marcellus; assembly: GCA_018247955.1. Lineage (NCBI taxonomy): Eukaryota > Metazoa > Arthropoda > Insecta > Lepidoptera > Papilionidae > Eurytides > Eurytides marcellus. Next base: position 1,181 of record DWHQ01000631.1, on the reverse strand, counting down.
GCGGCCATTAGCCGCAGACGGGCGGTGAAACCCTCTACGGCGCATGACGCAAATCAATAACTTTCGTCCATTAAGTGGAAATCCGCCGTGGAAAACAATTCCCGAGGCTCGGCTCGACTTTCCACATTATTACCGTGCGACGATGCATTATCGGCGACGCGCAGTGTGATGCGAACCACTCAAGTTAACAACATTCAGTCCACCAGAAAATGTTTCGCTGGTTTTTCAACAGAAATACCGCTCACTTCTTTAGGAATAATAATCAACTAATATCAATATAGAATGTAAGTGAGGAAAAATATGCGTGTAATGAACGCAACGGTGAAAACGGTCTTTACACACGTTTAATTTTTTAATTTATTAGAAGCTATTTTTAATATTTTTACTAGGTACCTTAGAGACGTCTCTTGGAATCTGCTTGGGATGCGATCATAGTAACGTATTACGTTGCAAAGCAATGCGGTGTTCCGGTTTAAATACTTCTAGAAATATAACTGAGCTTACATAGAACGTTTTAATTTCACAGCGGAGCGCAGAGCTATAAACTATTTGGATCGCTTAACACCCGGTGGATTATTGTGGACAAACGTGTCGCTTGCCATTTGATCGCCTAGTCTAATTTCTGTTAAAAAAGATAACGGAATATTTATATTGACAAATTTTATACGGTTAACAGACTTATCGCGAATACATTAAAGGTATGATTAACGTTGTGGATGAAAATTATTATATCGTTAGCTAATTTTCCGTTGGTTGTGTAATCACATCGTATCATGTCTTGTATTAATATTTAAACAAGCTGTTGAATACACACAGTTATCTACTCAATAGGCTGAAATGAAATTCGGCGCGTGCCCTTGGCGAGGCGAGAGAGAGCGTTGACTTGATTAAAAGTAAATATATCAAAAGGCGACCATGCTTACAGAGCCATTAAAATATCAAGGTGAATTTTAATAAACAGCAAACGGTTCCGTTCGTGATGCGATTTATTTCCCAATACACGGCCCCGGTATCCTATTGACACTCGCTTATTACTCCGGTCGATTTGTAAGAGCCATTTGAAATGGGTCTGAGGTCGATCAAAGTCAATTGGATATCCCCGATCGGTTTCATTATTAAATCTGTTTTTTTTTTTATGGAGTAGGCTGACAAACAAGCAAGCGGCTCACCTGATGGTAAGT
>DWHQ01000630.1:0-13085 GCA_018247955.1 Eurytides marcellus marcellus | reverse complement strand
ACTATATTATATATTACTATTATGTTTCAATAATATGGGTCCATCTCCAATATACTGATGTATATAATTAGTGCTACAGTTATCTCATTTAACGGGTATTAACGTAACGATTGTCTTAGTAATAGTCTTATTAATTTTAGGTAATTATAATTAATTTAATAAACATCTATAGTTTTCCTTAAAAAAAATGTTCCCTCAGATTATAGTTGCGTTGTAATGTCTTTCATAGATCTGGAACTATTATCTCTAGTTAAATATTTTGCTTGTTCCAAAGCTTAACAACTTCGTCAAAAGAGGCATCATTATAAGTATCTTCGTTAGAAATGTATAATGACAATTAGTGAAATGTCTTTAAATTTTCAGGTCGGAGTTTGTTTGGTGAGTGCAAAATACTTACCTGATGAATCGAACAACTTTAAGCAGTTATTAAGTCGTCATAAGAGATCAGATTACGAGAATTCTTTTGATGATTCTAATAGTAATGAAACAGGCGAAGAATCCGATGAAGAAACTAAAGAACAATCTAAAGTTCAAGCCAGAATTGAAAAAATGCGATTAAAGTTATTAGAAAAACAAGAAAAAGAAAAACGTAAACAAGAAGAAGTCCAACGAAAGATTGAAGAGAAGATAGCAAAAGAATTACAAAAAGAGGAAGAAAAGCGAGTTAAAGAAGAAGAAAAAAGGCAAAAAGAATTACATAAACGGGAAGAAAAGTTAGAAAAGGAAAGGAAGAAACTTCAAGAAGACAAAGAAAAACTGAGAGAAAGAGTGCTAAAAAATGAACAGAAGCGACAAAAGATATTACAAAAACAGTTAGAAGAAATGGAAAAAAATACACTTAAATTGCAAGAAGAAGATAATAATACCATAGAGTTTGATACAGATGAATCAACAGAGTTGGAAGATTTTTGGAAAAACTACATCTATTCAAAGTATGGAATAAATGAAAGTAATTCAGATTTGGAAAAGAAATCAGCTTTGAGAAGGTATATGCAAGAAGAACTAGGTCTTAATGTCAACAGCACTACAAGCGAACGACGTCAAGCAGTGTTGCGTTTAGTTCAGAACAAACTACAAACAGTGTCAGATCAATATGCTTTACAGAGCAAATTGATTGATTTCGTCAATAGTGTTGGCGTTCAAAAGATTCGTGCTCAGTTAGATAAAGAAATTGAGGAACTAAACAATAAAACAGATATCTTGAGTAATGTTGATTTACCGTGGGTTTCAGTAGCTAAAGTTAATTTTGAAGAACAGTTGTCTTTCTTAGAAACTATTAAAGAATTTTTGTCAAGCATTTTGCCAAATTGGTTTAATGGAAATGTTTATTCGTCTGAACCAAAACCAAATGAATCTTCAAATCCGAATGTTAAATCGCTGGATTCCATTAATTCCATAAAAGGCGTGAATATATCAGACTCATCATCATTTAATTCCAACAGTAACAACGATGAAAGTAAGCTCAATATAAACAACTTAAGTGATGTAAGTTCTTCAGCTGTTACTTTAAACAGTTCTGATGATAGTGTATCTTCTTTACGTAACAATAACAATGTAGCTCCAGAATCTATAACTAATATAGACAACAAATCAATCCTCTCGAAAACATCAGAAAGTTCTCCATACGAAGACGTTAGTGCTAAGAATGCTGAAAACACTAGTTCATCAAAAATAACAGACGAAAATTCTAATGTCGAAAAATCTATGACGCCAGCTCTGGTTGTGTCTAACTTAAATACAATTTCAAAAACTATAACAGGTAGTGTATCAGACACTGGATCAGATTTAGCCGATGCAGTTAATAAATCTGAGAATGAAGAACAAGGCAACGGTTCAATTGCTCATAATATTTTCTCTGACTCCTTGTTAAATGAAAAAGATACCTTGTCATATAAAGTTCAAAATGACTCTATAGATCCTACTTTAGAAAATAATAAACAAGAATCTAGCAACAAAAATGAACCAAGTAGTGACGGATCAGGTGGCAATCAAGATACGTTTTTTAATACAGTATCAACTGATAATACTCAGGAAACGGATAATACTAATTCAATTAGGGGAATGACAGAAAATAATGATTCCATTATCAATCAAGCCGGCATTTCTATTCCTTCTAATGGTAATGAATTCCTAAATGATATACATATGTTACCCACAACTCAAAGGAGTCAGTTAAACATTATTTCAAAAAAAGCTGATGCAGAAATTGGTATTGATAAAGAAGTGAAGTCTACAGACTCTTCTAATGTGAAATCAGATTCCGTTGCTGATGATGCTGTTTATTCGAATTCATTATTACCCAATGAAGGTTCCAATACCATACCAATAAATATACAAGATAGTACTTCGCCTACTAGCAGCAATTTCGAAAATACGAACAAAAATAATGTAATCATTTCAGATTCTATTACAACCGTTAATCCTGGAAGCTCTACAGAAGGTATTATATCAAGCTTAGAAGCGGTTCCATCTTTAGTTAATGCTGTTATTAGTGATATAAATGGAGAAAATAACAAAAGAATTTCAATTGATTCAAATATTATTAATGCCGAGCCAAGCACAGCCGATACTTTCTTGTTTGATATAACATCACCTAATAATTCTGAGAATAGTGGAATAACGATAGCCGAACCTTATGTCAACATTAATATTAATCAAAAACAAATTACATCTTCCGAGTCAGTAAAGACAGGTGAAAATGTAATATTAGATAGTTCACAGCCACAAAATGCTGATGTCACATCAAAACAAGATACTCAAAGTTTAAATCAACTTTTAGGAGTATCAAGAGATCCAAATACATTTAATATGGATCCAAATTTAGGGGATGTGCATCGTTCCATCGAAAATGAACATATATTGTCCACTGGTAGTGATATTACAAATGTTGATGCTTATTTATCGTCCGTAACTCCGATTACATTTGGAACAGAAAAAGTGGAACAAAGTACTGCTGTTTTTGAAGGATCCAATACGTTAAATTCGAATATCGATGTAGTTCAGAATGCTTCGACGAACTTTAGTGAAATTGTTTCTGATATTGAAGTAACTGAACAGCCTGTAACTTTAGTAGACACGCTAAGTTCTATAAGTAATCAGTCCACAACCATCTTAAGTGATGGTCAACAGGAAAAAAGTAATACAGAAGAGCAATACATGGAAAAGAATGTAACGATGCCTAATACAGAGGAAACCACTGTAACAGAAACCATTCTCGAAGAGGTTTTACTTCAATCTACAATTTCTCCTGAGCCTGTTAATAATGAACTTATTAAAAATCAAGAAAAACCTGCAGTTCCCATTGAATATGGTGCATCAGTTGTAGATATAGCTAATCAGTAAACAATCATATGTATCAAGTTACAGTGAGATTATAATTTTAAAATGCCAGTAACGCATTATTTTTTAATTCGTATTTTATTTGTATTAATTTTATTATAATTTAAACAGAATGAATAAATAAAAATAATATAACAAAAACTCGGTTTTTTAATTGTATTGTGTTGTAATGATTATTCAGGGGTGAAAAAAATATCCCCTATTTTATATTATTGCAGTTTTTTTTAAAGAAGTAAATCTTCTTATTTCCATTTCTATGATAGGCCGTAAATGTCAGATGAAGCCTAACACTTTAAGCTTGACATATTGAGTACTATACCCTTATTTGATAAAATAATAAACGGAATTAGTTATATGTGTATATTTTACTACTGACTTTTTCTAAAAATAATTTTTACAATTTGGCTTTATCGTAGGTATACTTAAATGGAATGCTTAACAGAGGTATTTTATAAAATCTATCTAAAAAAATTATAACTAAATTACAATATTAAAATATGAAAATTAAGATTATAATGTGAATAATAGATTTTTTTCATGTCAAATCCAATATTTGTTAGCTGTATTCGAGGGATTGGGATAATTATGCTGGCTAAGTGGGTCAACCATATTGGGAAATGCATAAGGGTCATTCATATATTTGTATTCACTAGATAAACCAGCCAAACTCATATTTAAAGAGCTATGAGATGGACTCCAGTTTGTTGATGAAGTGGGGTCTACCGATACTTTAGAATAATCTGTAGGAACTTTAGGATATTCACTAGTTGGTAACTCTTTAATGTAGTCACTTGATGCATTTTTAACAAAAGTTTCATCTCGGGGCTCTATAACTTCGTCACCTGTTACTTTATCCTCTCCTTCAGTTTCTTTGGGCAAATAAGTGATAGTTTTATTGTAAACTTCATTGTTAGAGTATCGTGGATAATCGTTTCTTGGTACACTTGGATCTAATACTTGGCTATGCGCTGGTCCGCTTGGACCAGTAACGAGGTGCCCAAAAGTAGATCCTGAAGTACTAGGAAAAGCTGCGTTTTGAAAAGCTTGGTTCAAATGTTGAGATTGCGCCATAAGTTGATTGTAGTTAGCGTATTTTTGGTGATGCCAGCTATCGCTATGCTGCGGATGATGCTGCGAGAGCGTAGGTATTTCACCTGGTGGATAGGGGCACGGTATCTGTGGCATTGGTAAAGTTGAGTAGCTTGCAAGCGTTTGTGCAGTATTAGATCCCGTGTGTTTTCGTAGTCGTGCCCTTCGATTAGAGAACCAAACCTTTAAACAAAAAAAAAAGTTAGTTAACATGCCATGTCATGTCAACATGTCAGTTAACATGCCTCAACTACAGGTATAGATTAGAAAAAAAAAGAAATCTGTACAAAATTACTTTTTATACGTTATGTTTAAAAAGAAAATACTTGGCATTATATATCTTTAGTCACATGCTGGCGAAAACAAAGTGTGTATATAGTTTTTACTTCTACACGGTGATGACGTGATAAATTGTAAAACAATTAGGAGCTGTATTAACTTTTAAGTGATTTTAATCAGCACTTGGGTGTTAAAGGGTGATAAAGTTTTTATCTACAATTTTACCTGGATCCTGGCCTCTGTTAGTCCTGTTTGTAGTGCTAATTCCTCTCTGGTATAAACATCTGGGTATTGGGTTCTATGAAATGCTCTTTCAAGGGCGTCCAATTGTTCCCCAGTGAACGTGGTTCTGGAACGACGTTGCTTACGCTTTAGTGTTAAGCCTGGTTCAGATTCAATGTCTGATGAATCAGAACCTCTCCCTGTAAATAAATGAAACAAAACATAATAGTTGTGAGCGGATTTTTTATCATCCTACATAATAGGATGTTAAAAATATAGAGACTAGAATCGTTTATTTTAGTTATTTTCAGTGTTCTGTCTTAAAGTATCCTATTGTGGGTTGTAAAGTAACGATACAGGCAAGTCGTACGCCTGATTGTAAGCGATGCATTTTCCCATCACAAGAACATCACGTAGTTTTTTAAACTAAAAAGTTTAAAATTGCTTGGCTTTGCGCTTCGTCCGTCACCTCGATATGTAAGACAACCTATCTCTGTTTCCAGTAATACTGGCATATACTGGCATACTGGATAATACTGGCAACATTAATCTTCAAGTCGGAAACAGTGCTTAATACATTATTTTTGCCGGTAGTATAACTGGCAATGGATGTGACTACCTTAGGTAATGAGAAATATTATAGTAAACTGGAAAAATTATTCGTCATATCATATATTTGTAGCTCGTTGGCTTTCTCCCGATTGAATTAAAACTTGTGCACTTGTTGTTGGCACTAGAGTAAAAGTTTCTGACATAGTTCCAGTACAATTCAATAGGTGGTACGAGAGTTGTTTATCAGATTGGAACAAAACTTTGCCCGATGATGTTAGCGTGCACACTGGCTTTACAGTGCATCTCTGGATTAAAAGTAATTAATATTTAATTAAGATAATAAAATGCTTTTATCAATCACAGTTATATTTCTCAGCGAATAAATACATTTTTATAATAAAAGAGCATTTAATAATAGCATTCAATGATGGTCTGTCTTATTTGTGATATATGCAAGTAATCGAATAAAGCAATTTGTTTAATAAACTATTTACTCGAAAATTAGGTTTAAACAAGGGTAGGCTGAATGATAGTGATAAGATTTTATAAAAAATCATCAATTTTGATATTGAAATTTAAAGGTTTAAAAGTTTTGGGATACTATTGATATATTAATATTCAATTTACAACTCCTGTTTACTTTCATATTTTTACGATCGCATTAAGGCATGTGCTGCCTTATGTAAAAATCCATTAAAATAAATCATAGACACGTGTGATCTATAATTATTTTTTGTTCGAAAATCGTTGTTGTAATTTATTCGACGTCGCATCGTCCCAATTTGTCTTCATCCGTTTTCGTTCTTCTTTCGAAACACACGTTATTTATCAAGCGGCCGTTTTTTTATGCCATGTAAACCCACATCACGTTTTAATTCGCCCAAATCAAGGATCGTCGGAGTCGCGGGCCGAGCGGGGGATCTCATTTATAAGTCGGTAGCGGTATCCTACGGAAACAGATTTAAAAAAAATGGCCATAACAATGCACGGCTTTGCCCTTAAAACCCGATTTTAAAAAATGCGGCTTATATTAATAGCCTTTTGAAAGAAGTCAAAATTGAATGAAATGAAAAAATGGGGGCTCAGCGTGGCTCAGTGTAAGGAACACCCAGCGCGGCGGGCCCTTTGTCGGCTTCTTTGCCGTCCGGGTGACATTTTGGCACCATTCAATATTTTGGTGTCGCGATCTGGATTTATGACACGCAAAAGGAAAAGTTCGCGCGCTTTTTATGCGCTGGATCACTTTTGAATTTAATATGCAGCTATACATTTTTTTAGACGCTTGCATAAATACATCACGAAATAAGTTATTATAACGATTACGCTCTAACGCCTGTTGATATCTTAATGTGCTCAACTAGAAAATAAAAATATAACAGTATTTTTTTTAATATACGCCGAGTCCATTTGTATTGAATAGTTTTAAAGCGAAGATTATACATTTCTGTATTAATAATTATTTTTATGTATTCTGTATTTCACTATTCGGTAATACTTGCACTCGTTTTAATTTAAATAAGCAAATTATTATTGATTTCTTTACTTTTTCTAGCCAAGTCTGGGACGTTGTAATAATATATTATATGATTTTTAATATTTTGCACTTAAGTAGTACAATCGCTTAAAACAAGGAATATATGTTGAAATGAAAAATAATAAAAGAAAACGAAATGCTGTAATAAAATGATTTACATTGCTCAAACTCTAAGGCGAACTCATAAGACAGGGACAAAATTATTTAGTCTTTTTTTACCGGCTCTGATCATAATGTATGGGGCTAAATAACTCGCAGTGCTTATATTGATAGCATTAAGGTATTCGAGACTTTACTGCATCGCTATAGAGACTGTTTCCACGATTGAGTCTGAAATCGAAATAAAAGTAAAGCCGTTAAGGATTTTATGTGCGATGAAACGCGAGAGGCTTACACATGGGTCCTGAGTGGGAGAGAGCGGGAGGATCTTTGGCGATTGCCGAAATGTGACCCCGTGAAGATGCCGGCCCCGCTCGGAGCTCATAATTCGAGAGTTGAAAGAGCGGCGGCAGCGGTTTAACACCTTCATAATCTGGGTTCATTAAAGCGGTCGGGACGGCCTTTGTTTCAGCGGTTTGTTCCGATGTTAACAGATGGCCGGATTAGCACGTTCGCGCGGCGGGGGCGTGGGGCCGTTCTGCTCGTTTTTCACCGCGATTCCTTAGGGCCAATTTCTTAATGCCCCCGCCGGTAATGTATTATAAGGATCTGATGCTAAATTTTCATACATCGCCGGCATTGAAAATGTAAAAGAACTTGTAGCGAAAATATTGTTTTGAACAAGCTTTGGTGATTTGGTGTAATGTTTGTTGCAAACACTATTAAAATTTTACCCCTTTACGAAAGTCTGCAGTACGATTTTTTTTCCTACGATGAAATTATAAGTAATATTTCGTAGAACTATATCAGGATATGGTAATATATACGTTCGGTAATGTTTAAAAGATAATAAAAGACTCATAATGAAGTCTGAATTCCCTTCTTTTGACTGGGGATTCAAAGAGATTCGTTTCGATCTGGGAGGGCTTTGAAAATGCATTGAGACTAAATAGTGTCCAACATAACGCACGTTACAAATAATCGCTGAACATTATCGTGACTACACTCATGTTTTACGTAATAGACCTTTAATACCTACACGTTGACCTTAAAGGTTATTTACTAGATATATCAGATTAACAGTTTTATTAGAAATTTAATTCAAACATTTGTATATGAGACACAACTTATTTCTCTTCGTCTTTTGTAAGCATAAGATGTGTTAAAAGTGAAACATGGATCAAGTAAAATTGTTAGGTTTTATTTTTTATTTTGTGTTAAATATAATTATTTTACCACCGTAAAACAATATTCTAAATGCTTCATAAAATTTTACGTAATAATGATATATTCACATTTATATTATAAATAAGAGGTGGTTTTTTGTTTGTTTTCGTTTTATTTAGCCATTGCGCAATACATTTTGGTATAGATGTAGTTTGTGGGGCGAAGAGTTGTATATTTAGTATTGGATAGCTTTATCCTAGAGAAATAAAATGCAAAAAAACTAGTAAAAATGGACCGAAGTCGATATCCACGCAAGCGAATTTTGTAGGTAACAAGCTATTTTGTTCATAACAAGTTAATAGTAAGCAGCAACAGCGAGTTGGTAATAATCTGAATAAAAAACACAACTATAAATCAATAAAAACAAAAGACGATTGGTTCAAAGTAACGAAATAAAAGCAACTTTTCATTAGAACGAAAATAATAAAAGAAGTAGAAAACAATCGTCCGTCGTTTTTCATTACTAGCGCAATACAAATCAAGCGATTGCGCCTCCGCGGTGGTTCATTGTAATAGTCCATCTGCGCTCCACGGCGCGACATTAGTTGATTCTAACGAGCGATGTTATTAAACAAATGCGAGATTTTATCGTCGGCACTTTTTGTATTGTTCTGATGCGATGTGAAAGTGGATGGTCTGTTTTATCGCGATGTCGCTCACGAGGCGACAATTCGTACATAATAAGAAATACGGACGGTCCCCGCCTGTAATTTGCAGTTGCGTTCACTGAATGAAGTAATTCGAAATGACATAAATAATGGTAGAACGTATTCAAAGATTTGCCCCGTTAAATATTTTCACCGAGTGTAAACGTAATTTTAACGATTAAAGACCGATTTATTGTACGAAGTGTTGACGAGTTTCTTAAAATTATTTTATTTGATTCTTTCATAAGGGGAAAGAAACCTTAAAGGTGTCCTTACACCGAATCCACGTTCATTTCGACTTTTGTTATTTACTTTATGATATTTTATGATTCATCTGAATTGTTTCTTTCTATTCGTTTTTATTTACATTATTTGTTGAGTGCTCTTTGATATTTATGATTCATCCGAATTGTTTATTTTGAAAAAATAAAAGTAACGTTTTGTATAAAATATTGCCACACTTGCAGGCGTATAATATGTTGTCTTATTTTTATTTCTCATATAACTTTAATTTTTAATATAAAACCTTCGACACTAGTCTGGCTTCGTTCAATCACGAAAGTTTTTAATGAATTTCTTTTCCTCAGTGGTTTAACCATTATAAGAGCTCACCAGCATACAGTACAAAAGGCCTCAGACATTCGTACAATAATGTACAATAAATTTATTTTATTGACACAATGACCGATAGAAACCGCTCGTCTTCAACAAAATCAGTTGGTCGGACGAATCAAAGTCGGATATCCCGGCGTTACGTACAGAACGAATGAAAAGAACAATCCACTTGGCGACAAAATTACGAAGCAGACAATAGGGTACACCAAAACATGTTACGTCAATTGTTGGGGTTTCACCACTATGAAGAGGCGCGACGGGCGATCGCGGTCGACTTTGTCGGTCGCGTTTGGATACCGACGCGCAAACGCACCGCCCTTTAGCGCCTTAGCCGACACTGATATTTCAAACGGCAACAATGACCACGTAAGATTTGTGTGCGGAAATTGATTTTTTTGCACAAAGCTCGCGTGAGAACGCTTTGCAGGTTGCCGCCGTTGTTAAATGAGTTTGTCGCGTTCGGGAAGTCATTGTACAATACATCGCTGCAGGTAGGGTTGAAAATGTGTTAGAACCTGCACATATAACGCATGCAGAATTGAAAACCTTGCTGCATTTCATTTTATATCTTACAATTGAATAAATGGAGTATGGCCGGCATCATTTAGGCAATGATTAGGAAAAGTAGGGACATTTGAGACACTAATAAGTAACTTAAGTAAGTCTTTGTATTTCCGAAAAAGATAAATCAAATCTGACACTTACCTCCAAGGATGCCGTCAATGCTGTAGTCTTTCTTTCCATCCGGATCTCGGGAACCACCCCTTAATAATCGCGAGATAGATGAAATGCTTGGTGGGTCTGTGACACCCTCCTGAAAAACATTGTTCAAGATTTTTATAGCTTTACGATCTATTAAAATAAAGAGACTGCGGACTTCCAGTACAAAATGATATACATTTGAAAAAAAAAACATATTTATTTTTATATTAGGGCTTTGATTGTGATGATTTGGTTTTAAATAAATTTTGCAATGCCAATAGAACTTTTAGATTTATAATATTAAGAAAGTAAATGAAGACTATACCACCATGAAAAGAAATCGCTAATAATCATTTTGACGTTGAAAATTAAGTAAAACTTTAACTTTTACCATACTACTATTTGGAATATAGTTAGTCAGAATCTTGTTGGGTGTTTATATGTTTTGTTTACATTAAAAAAGAAAAATATGATCGATAAGAAAATATTGAGCATTTAGCTCGTGAAATTAATTCTTCCTAAAGTATTTATGTGAATAAAGTTTACGATTTTTTGTATTTTAGAAGAGAAGAAACATTTGATTATTTGCTCGTCGATTAAATTGTTAATTTTCAATGGATTGAAAATTTCACAAGGTTTGTTGTCATGGCAGAAAGTGAGAAGTTTTAGATCTCAATGTAATAGATTTTAATCTCAACAGACACCGCCAGGTTCTTTGATTTTTTTGTATTTTCCCGATCGTACGTCACAAAATCAATATCTTAAATTCTTGCAAGTAATTAAAAAAGTTGGAAGTACTGACATTATTTATTGTGTAAAAACATGGGATGATCCTCTGTACTATAAAACCTCAAATTTAAGTTGTAAACGTAAAAATAACACGTGCTAACATAAGGAAAATATAACATTTTATTATTATACACGAATAACGTTGTTCTAAAAACATTAGTCGACGGTTATATCATATTAACTCTGTTTTGATATAAGTGGCTACGTACAGTATTTGGTCACGATTTTGAATATATAAATTCTTTAGAAAATTTTTCATGCAATGGTATTTCCCTAGTTTTTAAGATATTACCATACGTATTGTTCTATGATAAAGATTGGTTACTACGGATATTTTTAAAATAACTCATGTTAAATAAGTTATTTTATGTAAAAACGCAAAAAGAAAATAGTAGTATTCTAAACCAAATCTGTTAAATTATCTATGGTCGCAAGGATCCTATATGTTTATTGCGGGTCGTATTTTTTTCACAACGCAGTGTCAAACTGGTAACAAGTTTAGCAGTAGAGTCAATTTATTCCAGCATCATAGCTATGATTCATAGGCGGACATAATAACTACCTGAAATTTCGTAACAGAGTTTCACAAAATTGGCAACTGCATTGACCGCGGCGAATATCGGCGGAGCGTGAATCGGGCTAATATTCATTCTGTAATAAATCATCTTTAGGTTTCTGGCCTCCAAAATTTCACCGTCTCAGATCTATCAAGCTCAAGGGCGAAATTGAAACGGTGTGTTCAATTCGTTTTGCGAAATACTTATTTTAGATAAGAATGTTAGAGTAAGCATAAATTTAATAAAAAAAAATATTTACATTTTTTATCGGTGATGACACCTATTGATTTTTTTTATTATGACGAATTTGATTGACGTTGCATAGAGTACTAACATTGATATAAACCCCTTTATTTGGAATTTGATAACGAGTTGAGCAGTACAAATAATTGGTAATCCGTTGTGAAAATATAACTGTGAATTGGTTCCTTATATCAGCATAGTTTTATGTACACTGCTTAACCTGCATTAAACAGGACTGAGTTTGAGAATGGCTAACCCGATTTTATGGACGTTTGACGGAAAGGCAGAGGATTCAATATGGTATGGATGGTAACTAAGAAAAGATTAAAACTTCTGCAACAAAACTTAAAAAAATATCCATCTATGCTATGTTCAAAAGATCAGAATTGTAGGTAAATTACCATTTGTTTAGCTAAATGTATTAAAACGAAAAAAGTTTAACGTAATTCATACCTTTATCAGCTTTTCTCTTATTTCCCAGGAGAATATTCCTGGATTTTGTCGTTTCAACTCTTCTATACGGGCTTCAACTTCAGGTGTTGCCACCCTTGGTTTTGATCCTCCAATTACTCCTGGTCTGATTGACCCTGTCTCCTAAGCAAAAAGACGATATTGGACCTTTTTAGAATATGGTGTATAGTGTGTTTTGTTGTTTTTTGTTGTCATGTTTAGTATCGGATCGTAAGGTGTATTGGTGTCATACGCATGCTATTTTGTTTTACTATCGTTAAGTTATCTGAATGTAAAAATGTAAGCCCAAAAGAACTTGTGTTAAGATAAAAGTTATGTAAATTTAAGATAGGAGCGTACTTATCTAATATGTGTATATTGATTTAAATCTAAATATTAATACCAGTGTCAATGATTTTATTATTAGTAACGTTCAACAGATTTTAAAATTTTAAACATACTTGGCTAATTGTTTTATTATAAGAATATTAATGTTCTATCTAATTGACTTTCTAATGCGTTAAAGACAGTAGCAGAACCTGTAAAAGGTTTGTTTCTAGGAGTTGGAATATAAATAATGCGAATATTATGATTAGTTTTTAAATATGGTAGAAGTTTTGTGAAATCTTTAAACACTATCATTCCTTATGCATTATTACTTGCTATGGTGCATGAGTACAACTTTATTTATAGATTAATGCTTAATTATTTTTTCATGAAATATTATAATATATGTTATAT
>DWHQ01000629.1:0-13086 GCA_018247955.1 Eurytides marcellus marcellus | reverse complement strand
AACCCGAGGAAGGGGCACGTGAGTAAAAACTACTTAAGACATATACAACCATACAATTTAAATACATCCTTTTGTACACAAGCTGTTAGGCTAAATTACGGGACTAACAAGCCCACCAGAGTTTTGCACTAAGTTCTAAACTACATTTCGCTCTGCGTTAAATTTCTATGTTCCGTAATTTGTTTGTTTGTTCCGTAATTTTTTATGGAATAGGCGATAAACGAGCAAGCAGCTTATCTGATGGGAAGCGATCTCCGCTGCCCGTGGACATTCGCGATATCGAAGTTGCAAATGCGTTGTAACCCTGAAATGGGAATTTTTGGGACGGGGCGGGAATGGAAAGAAGTGGGGTGGACCACCGTCCACCTCACTCACCAGACGAAACGCTGAAGCAATAACTTTCACTTTACGCCGATTTTCTATGAGGTTGTGATACTTAACCGGATTGAGGCAGCCCATTATGCAGCAGCGGGAGCTGCTGCGTAACTCTAGCAACGAAAATCATTACCCGAAACCGAAACTCTCTAATATCAAACAACTTTCATAAATAACTGACACTGATATGGTGCATTCCTAAGCAGCCTCTATAAAGGACACTGTTATATGCCTAATAAGCTGCATATGAATACTGATATAAAAGCAGAATGCCAGAAAAGTTGATGTAAATTTAATTTTTTGATCTTTTTGAACTTCTTTTAACCGAAGAAGGCCACTCACAAAAACTTTTGCCACTTTTTTAGTACCGACACGCTGGACGATAATATCTTAACGCGAGTTTAACTGTCCGTTTGCCATTAACAATGGAAGAAAATAGCTACGAAACTAGGAAAGCTTCTTTCTTGTAAAATCACTAACCATTCAACACTGTATATCCTTCGGTATACGCTAACAGAATTAAACAACATGCTATTTAGTGTGCCATCTATCTATTATCTTCACCCAGTTTCTGAGCTTGTTTTTTGCATTTTCCACGCAGGTTTAATACGAACAGCGTGACGGAGAAACTTTCACTAAACAGCCGCCGCGGACCTCAGAACGAAGGTCTCACACCGGCTCCGGAAGATGACAGGCTGTTGAAAAAGCAGTACGTAATCAAATGTTTTTACTTATATTTGAATCTTTATCTACTATATTGGCATTAAAGTATGATAATTAATCTAAATTGACGCATAACCTGTTTATATTCACGATCATAAGTGCTGGTGACATAATAACCGTAAATTAATTTCAGTATGTATTATTGAGGACTATTTTAAAGTTCGGACTAGTAATGGCATGCATGCAAGGCATGCAATGGTTTAAGCAGGACAAATAAAATAAGGGTTCTCCCTTATTTCATGATCGTTATTTCTTACTAGAGTAGATAAAAAACAACTTGAATGCAACGTCCGCGCAAAATTTTCGATAAATAGTTGAAAATCTTTTTATTGTTATAACCTTTCACAGTGTTTAACACGACAGAACGTTTCGTTAAATTAAACTAGTTCAATTTAACCGCGTTTTATATCAATTGAAATTTCCGACGTTTCGAACTCGTTAAAGATTCTGTGCACGGGACAGACTAAGATACATCATGTCCCAATGATAAGGTAAACCCGTCCTACCACAGAAACGGGAAAGAAATCCGTAAATTATTTTTTGGAGAAAGTGTTTGCGCTTCCGCGTTTCATCCGGTGGCCCAACCCCTTTCCTCCCCTATCTCCCTCCATATCCCACACCTCCCTCCCCCTTCCAAAAATTCCTACCTTAAAGGCTGGCAACGTATTCGGAAGTCATTGGATGTTGCGAATATCCATGGGCAGCGGTAATAACTTACCATCGGGTGATCCGCTTGCCCACTTGCCTCCTACTCCATAAAAATAAAATAACAATTCGTAGTACTCGCGTGAATACAAGAAATCATTACGGGAACGTTTCGTCTTCAGGTACGTGACGATCAACCGGTCGCGGACGTCGCAAGGCACGACCACTGAGAGCACTTTTGAGAGTGAGGAGCTTGAAGAGGAACAGGAGTTGGAGGTGCAGGTGAACAGAGGCCGGTCGGCGAACGTGCAAAAGGTGGCTACCACCGCCAAGCCCCTGCAGTACGTCAACATACGACGCTCTCGACCAACCACGACCACCGTATCGGATGACGCTGATGATTCCACCTCCAGGTATTGAGATGACGTATTCCATTGTATCAGTAGGACTGTACTGAACTGTTCTCAAATCGATTCTCCAATTCTCATATTCTTACAGCTGTTAATGTCTTTATGTTTTAATCATGGAACACTCAAACTACGTGTCTAAAATGAAAAGAGATTTGTAACTAAAACATATTTTGTAAAACGAAGCTACTACGTATTCTTGTGATTACATGTGGACCGACTATTTTAAAATGTTAGTTATTGTCATTTGCCATTTGCCATTTTGGTAACGATAAAAATCTCGCTCATTTCCTCTAACCTTAATCATATTAATGGTTTACATTATCATTTCTGCCATATTGATACGTATTTAATAATAGACATTGAAATTGTATATAACAGTTGTTAGACTCGAATCCTGTACAATAAAATTATGTGTTTATTGCAAAATTTTATCTTTAGCGTAATATGACTTAGAAAAATCTACATTACGTTCATAACTTACTTAACAGGAACGCTTTGTTTGAACGCGTGGAGCCATACGTGTCGGTTTCTGAAGCCGTCAACTCCTTGGACATAGTAAGCGCCAGAAAAGAAAATGCTCCCGAATACGTGACGATAAGAAGAACCCGTCCTACCACAGAAACGACCACGGCACAGTAAGTAGTATTTACAAATTAATAATTACAATCGCTTTTGTCTTATACACATAACATGTGAATATAATCAACTTTTATTTTACTAAAAAATAACTAGTTTAACAAAACTAGCTATACTGAAGAATTATAACAAATTATAACGAAGTTTGAATATATTCCACCATTACCTTCTACTAATAAAACAATTCCTATAACATTATGTTACATACATACAATCTTTACAGGTATCGCAATTCAGAAACTGAAGTCGAATCTCAAGAATCTGCCTTGGAAAGGGAAATAACATCTCCATCTTTACAACCTCAATACACTTCCATATTAAGAACTCGTTCAACGACTCTCCCGCCAGTCGAGGAAGCAAGTAGCCCTGAGCCCACTACAATCCTCTCAGTTCAAATATCGTCTCTGTTAAACTCTCCCACGGCAGCAGAAATATCCGAGCCTCAACCATCTATAACAACAACACCTGAGGCGATTGAAGTTCCTACTACCACTGCTGCAACGCCTTCCACAACCACAATACCTCCTTCAACAACGGCTTCTGATTCTCCTTCAAGCACTACATCGCGTCGTATTGGGCTGAGACGTCGCGGATCAACTACAAGTACAGCATCGACCCCAATCTCCACTACGCAGGTGAGTTCTAGGAATTATAATTTTGTACGTCGCCGTAGGCCTTTATCCACCCCTAATGAAATATCATCGGAATCAGAAGAAACGGTTGTTTCTAGAAAAATTAGGTCAACGACTCCGGATAGCCGGGAAGTTGACGGGGTTAAATTGGACAGAGAAATTGGATCGAATAGAAAATTTAGAATTAGGTTTCAATCTCCAGAAGAAGATTCGTTGCCCGCTGCTGCATCACCAGTATCTAGAGGACAGTTTAGACCTAAATTTAACATCGATGATCTTACATTAACTCCAGTTGATATTGACGCTCCTGTGATAGTTAGTAGAGAAACCAATGATAATCTTGATGAAGAAAATTCTTCTACAGTAGACGATGACCTAGAAGACAGCGAAGTATCAGCAACTACTGTCGACGACAAACGTGCTACTACTATTTCTAGGGGACGAGGTAGATATTTAACATTTGCATCGACTGAGGCTATTACACAGTCAACGACTACGGAACCAACATTTACCCAAAGGCGTCCAACATTTGCTAGATTTACCCCTCGACCATTTGCAAGACCGTCTATAAGGCCTACATTTTCAAATAGAGATAGATCAGAAGGTCAAGCAATATCTCCAAGAATACCATCTCGAGCGCCATTTAATAGACCCAGACTATCTTCCTCTGTATCTAATAACGCACCAGTAATTCAGGCTCGAAGATTGCCATTTACATCGAGAACCACAACGACTACAACAACAACTGAACAGATATTTACTACGGAAATTGATGATGAAGATTTAGAAAACAAACGCGATGATATTTACCTTTCTGAAAGTGCCATAGAAGAAAAAGAACACAGCGATGACCGTATTCCTGCGGATGAAGATTCGACTAATAACAAAGATGAGGAAAAAATTACAACCAATGCATTTTCAACTACAGAGGTCTATGGAATTGGCGAGACTGTTACAAGTGATACTGGTACTAGAAAATTTAAAGTGATAAGAAGACGGCCGACGACATCCACGGTCCCTGCTGAAACCACGTCTTCTCCTCTTGTCACAGATGCCACAACCTCCACTGCTCCTAGAATACGCAAAATAATAAGAAAAAAATTAAAACCGGCTGAAGATGAAAACATAACTACTTTTAAACCTATAAATACAGAAGCCGCGAGTGAAGTAACGAAGAGCGGATTGGCATTTAATTATGGTGAAAAAACCAAATCTACAACAACCACCGCTCCTACTACAATGAATAGTTTAGATATCGAAGATGTACCGATCGTACCAAGATTCGAATCGAACAAGCAACAGTCGAAAGTAAAAGAAAATAATGAAAAAACTGAAATAATTGCAAAAGAATCTGAAATAGACGATACAGAAGAATACGATACAGTAGACGAATCAAATGTAAAAGAGGAACCCGAGATTAACCGTTTATCACTTGAGGATAACAAGGAAGTTGAAAGTTCTATTGAAACAAAAGAAAAACAAATAGACAACGAACCCAAATCGGAGGATAAAGAAGTATTATTAAAAGATTCGGTTGACGATTATGATGATTCTGCTAAAATAAAAATGAAAGATGTAACAATTCAGATAACTTCAACAACGCCACCTAATGAAGTTGTTGTAGAAACTGACTTGGCCAATAGTACTAAAACAGTCAACCTTGATAAGGATGTATCTATTGTATCTGATACTGATATTGAAAACAAAAAAATTGAGCCTATTCCAGATAAAGATTCCAAGATGGATATTGGTACAGAAATCCAAAATGTACAAAATTCTGAAAATAAAACAGAAGACTTATCTGTTAGCTTAAATACAGAGTCACAGGAAAAAGTAGAAGGTATAGAATCGTCTAATAAAACTGATGTGTCCGACATTCCAACCGTTTCCAGTGAACCTACATTGATTCAGGCGAATGTCACCAATGAAAACACTACTGAAACTACAACCACGAGTACTACGTTATCAACTTCTTCCTCTGCGCGTACAAGGTTACCTTATAGACCACCAAAACGACTATTTACCTCAACAACAGAGTCATCATTGCCATCAAGTAGCAGAACTTTCAGTAGAAAATACAATCCTGGTGCTTATACAAGTCCTGCTACCGTAGAGAGAGAACGATTTAGACCATCTGTTACGAGACGACCGCTATTTTCACGTACATTTACAAAAAGACCTTTTACTACAGCAAGGACAACAAAAAGAATAGAAGAAGATGAGTATTCTGATGAAGAATTGTTGGACGAAGAAGGTTTTGAGGAAGAACCCGAAAATCCTTTTGTTTTCGTTCCCCCCAGTCAATTGTTTACCAGAAAACCTGATTCAGAAGAGGAATATGAAGATGAAGGAAATGAAGAATTTGAGGAAGCATCAGAGGAAGAAATATACGATGAAGAGCAACCAGAACCCACTACAACAACTACTACGATAAGGATACCAACATCTCGTAAACCACTCTTTAAACCTAGACTGTTGAATTCTAATACATTTAGAACATCCATAACCACGACAGAATTACCAAGGCCTCAATCTGCTAGCAGCCAAAATAAAACTGCGGTATATAACAGATTTGCTTCAAATAAACCGGTAAACGATACGAAAAAACGCGTACAGAATGTTCCATTGGGTTACAATGCTCCAAAACCTCCACAAAATATTCCTTATGCAAATAACGTAACCACAAAGAATACTATATCAGCGGATCAAAAGGAAAAAGTTACAACAATAAGTCCAAATATCGATACAAAGGACACGGATACTATCACAACTGCTAAAGACGACTATCCCTCCATAACAGAACAAATTACCACGCAACCAGAACTCGACAAAAGCAACGATAAGCTAACAACTTATATACTTACTAATAAAACTGAGGTTGAGACCGTCACAGTTCTCACTGAACTCGATAATAATACAGACGAATATTTAGAAAATACAGAAAAGACTGTGACCGAAACCGATGTTCAAGATACTACTCCATATCACGTAGAAACAGAAAGTATCCCGGTTAATTCTCCAGATTTACCCGATACTACATTGGCTCCAGTAAAAATTACTCAAACAACCACTGATGCTTTACCTGAAACTACTACCGTACCACCAACAATACCACCGATTTTTAAAACTCAGTACAATAAATTATTTTCAGTAAGCAGAGTAGTTGAAGTATCCTCTAAACTAGACAAACATCATTTGAATAAAAACAACGAAACAACATTCATAGAAGAAGGTCCGATTGTAATCGAAAAGAAACCAACTGTCGACAAAATTGGCGAAGTGAGCCGATTTAGTGTCATTAAGATAGTGGAGGATGAAATCCCCATTTACCTAACAAAACTTGGGCATGTTTATCCCGTTGATAATCCTCCTTATAATCCTATCAGAATTGATGAAGCTAGAAACGCTAGATCACTCTTGAATTACGAAAGTTATCCTAAAGAAAACCTTTTAGCTTCCGAAAGTATGAATGAAGCATATAGACATATCAATAAAGTTACAGATCAGCGTAAGGAAACTATGCTTAAGCGTGAAGTAGAACACGTGTCTGGGGACGATTTCTTGAGTTATATTAACGAAGACAAGAATACTGAAAGGCCTGAGGATCAACCGTACCCAACTTGGAAGTTTGTACCAGCTGCATATGAAAATGAACAAATGAAACAAGCCAAGAGTTTTGAAGTAGTGTCTCCACGTGTTATGCAAAATAATCCATCTACACTGTCCTTAGAGGCTTTATTTCAAACCGAATCTCCGGTTACAGAAATAAAAATGGACGACAAAGAAGGAATTCGTACATTTTTGGTATACCCGTCTGCTATACCTATTGAAATGGAAAACAATAAATCTTCAACACACGTAAACAGTTCGTTAGAAAACGATTTAAACACAGGAAACCGCGCAAACGAGCACACATTAAATAATACGAACAAAGAACTATCGAACACATCGCTAGCATCGGTTGTAACTGAAAAAGTATCTGTAACTTTGGTTAACACATCGACGACGAAAATCACAACTAGTCCCATAATGGAACTTTTATTGACGACCGAAGTAGGTGCTGTGACTAACGCCACCTTAAGCACAACCACCGTTGCACCGTCTACATCGGAACCGGAGATAAGCACAATAATTTCTCTCGCGGTGGACAGTAAAAGATCTAAATTTCCATTCGCAAGGAGACCAGTCATTAAAGCATCAAATGTAACCCGAGTATATGCGGGCGCGAGGACTGGTAAGAAAATCAATTCCACGGTTAAACCAAATTCGATACAAAAAGCGAATAAAACGTCTACGTTTACTCCAAGCAAGTCGAGATTCTCCGTCAATCGAGCACAAAACGTTCCCGTAGATGTGAGGAAGAAAACGACCGTTGGTAAATTCGTACCGAAGACATTTACCACTGAGACCCCTAAATCGACAACCGAACGGAAAACCTTCACAAAACCAAACAGACCATCCTTCAGACCAGCTTTTGTACCGCGACGGACCACTCCGATACCCACGACTGCTGATGTTTGATTTCACATCTATGCATGTGACCGCATGGAACTGAATCCTTTTCTCTGGTCAATCTGACCCGTTCTATGTCGATTTAACTTGAATACTCTTACACCTTCCGAATCCGATGGTTGTTTCATAGTCAGATACGCAATTAAGATCTATTGTAACCATAGCAGGTACTACTTGTACATAATTAGACTGTACAACTTCTTCATAGTCATACTTTATGAACTTTTATAGCTTTAACATAGGTTTAAAGGTCCAAATGAAAGTTTGTTCGTACCAAAAATGTATATTTTTCTTGTTAGTTTATTTGGTGAGCGAGAACTTTCGTATACAAATTGTCATAGGTTATATACAATTAGAATTAATTATTTAAACTATTTTATAATTGATACTAACACCAATAATCATTATCGTTACCAATTATGGAATAATGTAAATATACGAGAATAGAAATTGGGAATATTGTTATGTCATGGAAAAAGATGTATTGTAACGAAAAAGAAATAAAGGTTTGCAATAAATTGGTAGTGAACATATTTTTGTTATTTCTACTTCTAGACCAAATGTATCGCAGGAGGATTTAGTTTTTCTTTTCTAATGTGTCTTTTTTTTACTGTACATGGTAATTATTTTTAATAAGAAAAGGTCAAACCCATTGAAAGACGCGGCGTGGATTTTTTGACACAAAATAAAAAAAATACTTTAAAAGATAAGGTAAGTTCCTAATTTTAATTACAACAGAATTTACAATTATGGTATATAAAAATAAACACTTATACTTCGGCGTATAAACTATAATGTACTATTACATGAACTAATATCTCGTTTCTACTGAAGGTGGACAAATTATTTGTATCTTGGAAAACATTTACATGCTATTTCATACCTTTCAATTGCTATGCACTTCTTCAGTCTTTAGGCTTTATTTCTTACTACAGTGTACATGATGCATTGTTTCGTTTTTTACATACAATCACATACAATGAGTTCGTTTACAACAAAACCAATTAAGTTTTTCCAATGATGCCATTGTAAGTTCTTAACAAGGTATTGTTTAATATTAAACTGACAAGAACGTGTATACTGAGGTAATTGACGGACATTTGGTAGGAATGATTCCTTTATTGGAGATAAGCCCAAACCATACGAAAAAGGTTTCGTTTTTGCGCAACTAGTTTTAGTAATGCTCATATATATACTAAGCAATCTGGCAAGTGACTAACTAAGCCGGTCCATACCTCTTATATAAACTTACCTTGAACATTCTTCTTGTATATTTAATCAGTTAACCCAGCAGATATTTTTCTGCCACTATTGACAGATATCTCAAAAACTAATGAGCTGATTGATAAACGCTTCAGTTTTTAATTTATAGAAACAGCTATCCATCGATAAAAATTGTTTTGGTATTCATTAAACAATTTTGTTTTGTAAACAACAAACTAAGGACACCATTTCGATTTCTACAACCTTATTTTAATATGTAAAAAGCATTTTAAGATCATTTTACTTTTCTTTTTTACAAAACGCTGCCTCTATTGTAAGACGCGAACGAACAATAAATTCCGGAAGTGTCGTTCGTATAAATATTTGCTCCAGGTGGAAATCGAACCCACGACCCTCGACACCGAGGCCAATAACTTAGCAACTTCACCGAAGGGTCATCGTCATCAATCGATCAATCAATGTTCTACTATTGAAGTCAGGCGTCCTCTTTACCTACTTTAATACAATAACTTGTTTTGCATTGTCCGTTTCCTCTGTCGTCCGTGTCATCTGTCCGTTTCCACCATCATCATCATCTTTGTTAAAGACTTACGTCGACGTAATGTCACTTAATAAATTTTTAATTTTATAATCTATATATTAAATGCTTGTAGATAGTATAGGGATAAAAAAAAGACTTCTTGTTTTTAATAGATTTTTATTTGGAAAAAAATTCTTGTTTTGGGCGAGAAACCTTTCTCTATATTAAACAATTCACCAAAATTTCATCACAATCGAATTAAAAGTTTAGAAATATATAAAAGTCAGAAATATAACAATACATTTTCATTAATAAAAATTGATACATCACAAATAATATTCAAAAGTCCACCAGATTTAAATTGAATATTTTCAAACTATCGGCAGCCGGGATTTAGTGAGATTAACCGAGGTAAACAGTTTAATTTTATAAACCATCATGATTTACACTCGTTTCCGGTTAATTAACATCAAAGACACGCTCTGGTCGTCACAATGAATTTCGAAGCATCAAGTTTTGATCGAGTACGTAACACGATCGAAAATTTACTGATGCGAGATAAGTGCGTATATATTTCGCAAGATTAATTTGTTATTACGTTCCTCGCGTACTTACACAACGCGTTATTAGCTCATTAACTTTGTGTAACGGCATTTAATCGGATAGTTAGTCAGCAATGACCTAGAAGTGCGTCCGCCGTCGACGAACTGCGTCGCTGGTGTAGCGGTTAATCATGCTAATTCCCCTTCTCTTTAGCGATCCACGTCCAGTTGGACTCGCATCGCCAAATTCGCAAACTGAAATACGAGATTACGAGGTCGGTACATTTAGAAAAATGTACCAACCAGTTTGCAGTACCACCGTCTATTTGCTACTTGAAATCTCACCTTTACCTAAATCGTAGTACTTTGCCTTTATAATGATTTAAACGACGCGCTATGCGATTTATTTAGACAACGTCAATTTAAATGCAACGTCAAAACGAACTTAATTATAATTGAGTTTTTTCCTTCTAGCAACACCTGAATAGTACTATTCACCATGCAGCATTCCAAATGTTTTATAGTAAATACCTGTAGGTTCGCTCCAGAAAAAAAATTTTTACACGAGAGTTTCGATACACATCGCATGAAACTCACGAAACATGTCTAAGAAACATATTTGACATATTGTTTGTCCCAAAAGTCGGGCTCGATATTCCGTATAATGTTACAAAACAGAGATCTTAACATGTTTTTGTGAATGTTTTGTTAGAACTGTAAATCACCGCAATATACATATAGGATTTTTTACTAAGACCCAAGAATATGATTACAATAACAATCTTCATACAAATAAACAAACTTATTGTTACTATTGCTTCTGGGACATGATATTTCTCTTTTTTCTTAATTTACCGAGATACTGCTTCGTGTCACTCTGAATCTCACAAATATCCTATAAACTTTACAGCTATCTTGATTATAGTGAAAAATTACACCAAGTACTGTTTTAGTAAAAAAATCCATGCCCGAAAAAAAATATTTATACGGCAGCCTCTACCTTACATATTATGTCTAGATAAGGTATCCCATAATCTGTACCGTCATCTTTTTTTACCTAAATCTCTTTGTTTACATTATACAGTACATATTTTCTTTGGTCATTTGCTGTTTTCATAATTTTCCATCAACATATGCCAAGCAATTCTAACATCTCTTTATACCATCGTCGATGTCTTCAAAGCATATAGTGCAATGGTCCTTTTACATTTAATTATTTTTCCGGACGCTCGTAGAGTTATAGCCCAGTATCCGTTCTTAGATTACCAACCCCTCAGATACCACCGATGAATTTCTTAATGCTTAATCAACAATTTTATTTACCACGTGCTCAACTACCGATAGTACACCTAATAAGTATTGACGTCTTTAATAGACCTCTGATTTAACGGGTAAGAGGGGACAACAAGGTTTAAAGCTATATTATTGGGATCTCAAAAGGACTGATAGTATGATTATACGCTTATTTTACATATAAACATTAAGTATGATAAACAAAGTATGAAACACATTACTCCGTGGCCGTATTATGTTAAAAAAGGGTACACTCTGTATACTTATTAACATTAATATAAAAATACATTAACAGTATTGGTTTAAAATTTCGTAATAAAATCTAAGTAAGAAAATATAAGTAATAAAATCTTTATTGTCACAAAATTTAATTGTAGATTAAACAAGTGATATAATCACTAAGAGCTTACATCCATTAGCAGTATAAATATTAAAGGAAATATTTGAAAAAATTGCATATCCTCACTCGAAAATCCAAAGTAACCAGTATTATTGCTTTAATTACACATTTTCGCCCGCAAAATTACCTTTTTAATATGCACGTTATATAAACTCGAGAGCGCAGAAGTGGGTAATTTGAGAATATAAGTGAAATTTACACACATTTTTTTTCATCCTATATTGGCACGAATGTACGGAACATTAACTTACTTTATTGCGGGTTTAATTTGCAATTACAAACCTAGTTTTTCGTAGTAATGATGCGCTGATCGACAAACTGCTTATGGTCCGACAAATACTTTAACAATTGCCGAATCAGGTCCATAATGAGGCAAAGGTTTACGTATTTGAGGTCTAACACACCTCAATTTTAAACATTGTTACATCCAGTTTTACATTTATTTTCTATCGCTAAGTCATCATTTTACTCCAAAATGGATCGCTTTTGTCTCCATAATATACTAACCCTGTTTATCAAATCATGGATGAGATATTATATTTTTACCGAACCCAAAAAGATGGGATTAACAGTTAATTTTTTTATGTCTTATGTAATATGACTAGATAACCGTAGACTGGTATTGATATTTCTATTTTTTATTGCAAACGTGTTTATTGGGAAGTTGGTTCCATAGATATTTTTGTTATAGAACCTTGAAGGTCTAAGATGTTCATATACTAGGGCACTGCTTATAATCAAAAAGGATACGTATGTCGAATGGTATCGATATATTAATTTACAATGGGCTT
This sequence comes from Eurytides marcellus marcellus, assembly GCA_018247955.1. Classification (NCBI taxonomy): domain Eukaryota; kingdom Metazoa; phylum Arthropoda; class Insecta; order Lepidoptera; family Papilionidae; genus Eurytides; species Eurytides marcellus. The sequence continues at coordinate 383 of DWHQ01000629.1, read as the reverse complement.
TTCTTATAAAAAATACATTTATCGTTGTAATTGCTTACTGTACATTGTTAGTGTAGCAGTTTTACTTATTTAGTAAGTATAAAGAAGTCTCCAAGCCACATACCTAAAAATTAAGTATATTTGTATATGAAAGGTTAATTGGAGGTAGTGACAAAACGAAGAAGTTGTGCGCCTGGTGGTGTATAACGCCTGCCCATAACTAGTGATAGAATAGTACAAGTAGAAACTAGTCTAAATTATAGCGTCGGTAGAATTAATAAAAATTTAATATGAGCACGGACTGCACGAAGACACGTGTAGGTGCACAAATTTTAATCTAGATATACAAAATGCTTGCTAAGCAGTCAAAATACAGCTCCTGACTTCAAGTTTATATAAAAATA
>DWHQ01000628.1:0-13087 GCA_018247955.1 Eurytides marcellus marcellus | reverse complement strand
GTTTGTAACAAGTTCTACAGTGACAGAATAGTTAAGGCAATTTAGTTTTAATTATGTAAACACATGTAAAAGATGAGTCGGGAAAGAAGAATCATGACGTAAATATATATCGACAGACGGCAATAACTTTAGAGATATCCGACAGAATGAAGTTAATTTTTTTTTTAAAAGAAATAATACTAAATTATGTACATCGTTTTTTCTATTATTCGAATTTGAAAGATGGACCACAGTAACTTTCTTAACTCGTCAGCGTGGTAAAGTACACAAATAAAAAAAATATATATCAAGTACAGAATCTCTTAAGGAATTTTCCCAACTTTGTGATTTATGTCAATTGTCTGAAGCACAGTTTAAATTTAACGAAACGAAAATGTTGATAGAATGATTAAAATTAAAGTCACGAAGCCATAACTTAAACGGATGTGAGTGTTTAAATATAATCGATACGGGTGTTTTCAATATATCGCAACGATATTCGACTAAAAAAGTTGCCAGTGTTAATTACGTTATCATAAATATTAAAGGGTCACCCCGCGGTCCGTCTGAAATAAAAATGAAGATGGCGCGTGACAGCAATGAATAATTGATCGCTGTCGGACTTACCATTTTAGACCAGACTAACACGCAAATATATAAAAGGTATTCGAAATTTGGTCACATAACTTAAAGCACTTCGGTCGGCCATTCACAATTGAACTTTATTGCAATACAATAGGCGCGCATTTGGTTTGACGGCTTGCTCAATTTCGAATTTCAATAGTAACGCTAAAGCGGTGCCTTAATGGGTTGTAGTCGTTTGAAATAGATCCGTTTAAATGGCTATATGTGTGGAATTTAAATAGAGAAGTCGATTGAAGCGGCGGTTATTGTTTTCCCTCTTTAAACTTATTTCGCCAAGTCGTTGCGAAGGGATGCGACAATTCAGCATCCCTTTGTCAACAAGCGTCCGTACGAACTGACGCATATACATATGAATACGTAGTAGAGGTGGGGATCAGTCCTAAGCCGGATTACGCGACCGTCGGATCTGGATACAGCAGGCGAGGTCGAGAATATTACGGATTTGGCGTACGGAGCTTTTTTTATATTTATATCCGAGCGCTACGCATTTTACAGCAAAAACTCTTTTGTCTTCATACTATCGAATTTTCTATCACACGATATAAAGCTTTATTCAAAAATTCACGGAAATAATTGCAATTTTATTTGGCTTGCTTATATTTCATTAATTCGACCATGAACATTGTTATTTTTATCAAGCCTTAAACCAAAAGTGATATATTTAAAAGGCAAAGGTATCACACAGTCTCCAAAATCACTTTCTTCGTAGACTAATAGTATAGTAAGATTTTTTATGATAAGAAATTCTTAAAAAATAACAATTCGACCGTCTAAAATAAACCGAGAACATTAAAATTAAAACAGTTTACAATCGTCATTGAAATAGCATAATTATTCTTATCTAATATTTATTTCTATTTTTTATTAATACCGTAATTAAAGTTATTCAGTTCGTTCCCGGCAAAACGTTGCAAAAAAGAATTAAAAGCTTCGGAGTGCAAATTCACGTATAACGCACGTACGAAATTCGGTACATAATATATCGCACGTCAGAATGGCGCGATTATCCGGATCATCCAGGGCCGGATCAAGCTCGTGTCGTCCAAAGATAAAGCACAACTACATGCCCCGTTCATCTCTCATGTGTGCGGGAACAGACATGTCCGCGATTCACATACGCCTAGAATAAACGCACACAGAAATTACACTAAAAGATAGATAATGTATTACTTACTGATTTACGAAAATTGTAAGAAGTTTTAAAACACCATGAAATGTTATTACAATGTTTTTAAATGTTTTTAAAAATGAGCCCAGTAATTTATTATAGATACAAACGATTTTTTTAATGCAAAAGAACGCATAATCTCTTAACGTTTTTTAAATTTTAGTCGCGACACCGTCCTTTTGGCAATAGAAATGATGGGTTAGTAAGCACCTATGTCTAACGTAAAATATAAAAATAATTCCGAATGAATAAAAAAATATAAATCGGCTTATCTTTATAAAACCAGCTTATTCGTATTATGTAGAGTCAGCAGACAAATCACTTAGTATCGAGATTAAAAATTAAAAAAGGTTTATATTGCTTTTATTGCATATGTTTATACTCGTATATAACAAATATTATATTTACTTAATACATATTAAATAATCCTTAAGTTATGCTTTAATTGAACTGTGAATAAATTATTTTCAAATAAAATACAAAACAATTATCTAAATATATCTTTTGGCTATTCAATATTAGAAATGCCAATTGAATTACTAAAAATAAGTTACATACGGCATAGATAAGATTTTAAATAATATTCACCTATTCGCACCATCGACATAAGCGAATGATTTAAAAACGGACCAAAAATGCAAAAGCATGGACGCCGCACGCCAATAGCATTTATTGTCCGACGCTACCCAGGTACGAATTGACAAAAGATATATCTCCAGCCACGAGCGTAATCCGGCTGGCATTGTGCAATCGCTAATCGGTGCGGATCGGGCGGGCGGGTCGGTTCGAAATTAATAATGATTTATAACGCCCGATTAGAGGCATTAGGCATTAACTCGCCACCGTGTCTTTGACTGTGCGTAGAAGCCGCGACGCCTCCAAAGCACCTCGCTAAAGTAGTCTTAGTGACTGTCGCATAAGGAATGTTTAGCTTTGAGATAAAATCAATCGATTTGCTTAACACACGGATGGACGCTATAAGTTGTGACTTATTACGGAATATGATTTAAGAATTAAGATTTTCCTACAACATAAATAAGAGGTGCATGGGGCACCTGTACCGAACCACGTTCCTTGATATCTGATCTAAAAGATACGGAACCGAAGTTTAATAAGTTAGACAAATTTAAACTTCGTGGCGTGTTCTACGCAGATAACATTGGTATCCGGAGGTCGTCGCCGTCGGGGTAATGGGTATAATAGAGGCGATCATTAAAAAAGTCTGATCCCTAAGAAGTTGCACAATACGTATGTGTGTGTTGTTTGATCTTTCAATGTGTGAGTAGTGCATGTGCACGAACGGATTACGCCGGGAGTTCGCCTTGGGCGGACGGGATGTACCGGATTAGATTTAAGGGGTAAAAGAACTAGAGCGAGACGAAACATCGCATGATCACATATAGTAGACAAGGACGGAACAAAAGGAGATTTGGAGATTATGATTCATTGAGGAGAATGAATGGAAAATTATAAAGGAGGGAATAAATGATGGGAAGGGAGAGGCCGGTTTGATGCAAAGCGCCGATGGATTAGTTCATTTCGTTAAAATTATTTTGATAGTTAAAGAAGTGTATTACTTAATGCTGAATCTTAATAACAAATGATTCATCAAAAATTCGCTTTGAAACTATTCAATTCTATTTAAATTGATATTTATTACACATTTCTGTACAGTAAAAATATACGTACACGTTATGTACTATCTTATCGGCAATTCAGTTTCTTTCATAGTAAATATATTACCACAAGCAAGATTAGATCCCTAATAAATAGTTTATTGGCATAAAGATAAGGTGAATTTGAAAACCTTGTATCTTAAACTATGCAACGACTTTCCCCTTTTAAACGAAAGATGTAACAAACATTCGAGATAAATGCAGCATATCATTACAACCATAGATAAGTGACCATAGCTGAACTTACCACGTTGAGTTTTAAATTATCAGATAATATGTACATTAGATTAAGTTGAGATTAAATGTTTAGCGGTGAATTCAAAATATTAGAAATGTTATGATAAGCTACCGTTCAGGTTCAGTTACAGGTCTTTAATTTTCGGGTGTCGCTAACTCGAGGTATCGATATCTCGTCCCAACTGAGTCACGATAGATAAGGATTTCCACAGAAAGGTCTGTTTTTAAGGACCTGTAAGTTTCATTTACGCTTTGTAGAAAAAAATTAAATTGGTTTTTAGATTAACAACAGCACTTATAGAGGAATTCCTTTAATAAGACCTCGATCGAAAGGAATCATAAAAAATACCTACGAACGCTAATCATATGGGCTTTTTGCGAAAAGCGGCAAGTTATTTTTATCGGCGAAGTTATATTGCTTCCGGTTTTCTCTAGGTTCTGCATATGTCTAAATTAAACAGATGTAGTTTTTTGTCGAGATTCAATCAGTAAAATCAATAAATCCAGATTGAATTGATGAAAAAATCTCGACTATGACTTGAAAAGACTTCCACTGACAGACCACACCATTCATCGAAGCACATAAGCTAGAAGGCTTTATCTCAGTACAGTGTTGTGATATTTGAACGCACTACCTGATTGAGTAATAACCGACAAATTAACAGCTCTTATCCGTCAAATCGTTTCAAGCACGCGCGTGGACGCAGTCGCTTCACGGTCGCTCGCGTCAAAGATATCGTGGAATCAATTAAGGCATCAGATTAGCGACTAGATTAGCTGTGCCTGTACACAAAGGGGCCCTGGGGACGGCGCGTGACCGGGAATAAGCAGCCTGTATAAGCGCCGAGCTTTCGTATTTAGCGTCCACTACACGATGCCACTTCTAAAACGATATAAATCAACAACTTTCCATTTCAATAGCAAATTTACTGCTCTTTAATGGGCCGTGAAGCTTGAAAAACATTACGACAGATTTTATTCGCTATCGATATTTCCATAAAACGCACATTCATCGATATTCAGATTTAATTTCTAACGTCGTGTTTAATATATTAACGACGTATAATCGACGCGCCATGTAACACGACGCTTGAACTTGACGGGAAAATTGTATCTAGTTTTCGGCTTCGTTAACCCAATTCTTCCCTCGAATACTGCGCGATATATGCATCTCGTCGACTAGTTTTATGTTTTATTTCATAAACCTCGTCAAACTTACGACGTCCAAAAGTGCTTAAATAATATTTTTATGATAAACTTGACCATTTTAATGGATCAGAAGAAGAGATTAACACTCAGTTAGAGGGAATGACGCTATATTAACTCATTAACACACTGCCGGAGACGTGAAACTCGAGGCGGTGTCAAGTTGCGGGTCTGTCGTTACCAACTATTCGATATTTAAAACGTAAGATAGGAATCGAAAATTTTTTCACTCCTATCGCTCAATATATCTTCCTTGTGAATATTGATAGTTTTAAACGACCGTCAAACAACACGTTAAACAAGTTAAGTGAATATTAAAAAAATCCCTTTAAAACAGTTTTAGATTAATACTTAGCATCAGAAATACATTAATTAAATGATGATATACTTCGCCACTTAAAAACTGCCCACTATTACCAGCTTTATTTTAATTAAGAATACGGAATAGTATAAAATAGAGAAAAAAGTTATTGTGTTTGTACTCGCTTTACGCAACCTGTCTAATCAATAAACTCGGAAAAGTTGAAGTATCTAGTGTAACCATGCACGAGACCGTTTACAACTAGTGAAGTCCGTCAGCAGTTAGTGTAAGAATATTATGAAAAATATTTACCAGCGATGCTCTTGTTGAGGAGGTTGTTGAAGGCCTCCTTCTTCGGCGATAGGTGGGGAGTGTGCGGCGTGTGCGGAGTGTGCGGAGTGTGCGGCGTGCGCGGCGTGTGCGGCGTGTGAGGGCCGTGGTCGTGGTGAGGGGCGGAGGGGGGCCGTGGCACAGCGCGATCCTCGGGCGACCTCCGCGGCGACTTGCTACGACGCAGGTCCGACAAGTTCTAGAAAGGAATACGGAAATAAGTAATGGGGAAAGCAATTATTAGTAATTGATTGACTTCCGTTAGTTTCTGACGAGTCCGTTTTTTACTAGTGTTATTGAGTTTTTACCTGATGGCAAGTGAGAAGCCTGCCAGTAAAAACATAACCAAACAGAACGTGCGCTGCGATCTTCGCTTAGAGATTTGAGATGTTCGAACTCTATGCTTAAAAGTTCATTATTCACACAATCACGCTGGCAACATTGCCCTTTAAACCGGAACACATGGCTGCTTGGTAGTTGATTAACGGGCGATACAGTGGTACCAGTACAGGCGGAACTAAACGCTTCTCTTCTAAAAAAATCCTATTTAAGGACCTCAAATGAAGTGCTTCTCTCATATTGACACACGTTCATAACTTTGTTACACACATCCTTGTATTTTAGTCCCAATAGAAATCGGAATATACTACTTCTATATTGATATATTTGCCTATCAATTTTGGAACGGTATTAAAAATTATAACGTGTCAATAGACAATCCCCTTCATCTGTTACGATCCCGGTAAAGCATTAGAATTTTTTCAATACGATAGAATACATTACTATATTTCAAGCTTTTTAGTTCGTATCAATAAAAGGGTAAAACAGTTGTGAAATCAAATTCATTATCACATTACGAAAATACACTTGGGACCGTTTGAAGCGCTGGCCCCGCTATTTTTATTTCAATACCAAATTTAGATGAGCTGGTCACGACTGGAGGTTTGGCATACCGTTTGTTTTATGGTGTTCTATTGAAACATTGATGTGTTGAAATCGCATATCAATTTGAAAGAGCGTACTCGTATGTATGTAACCAAATCTATATGAATTTACAGAAATGTGATAAACATTAAAAAAAAAGGTCTAATGTTATTAATCGTTTTCAAGAGTGCCATCGCTTTTTTGCAACATTAATGAAATGTCAAATATTTATAAAATTAAATATGAATATTTGATACATATTTATTTATCAAATCTAAAAATATTTCTATATTAGCCATAGTAGATTATAAAATGGGGGTCAGGTAACGCAGAATGTTTATGTAATTTTTTGTATAAATTTTTGGCATTTTAAAAATGCCACGAAAGACAAATGCAACGGTCGCAACATATAAAAAGGATACAAAATAAATGAAATAATACATTTATCTTTTCAGCTAACAATTTTTAAACGCTACTCAATTATAAAGTTTGTTTCTGATTGATAGTTTTTTCAATTAAATAGGAAAGACAGGAGCTGCGCAAGCGACTGAACCCGTAGAGCGTAGGTACGTATCTAATCTAAGAAACGAGGCAAAACAAAAGTCGCTCTCAAAGCGAATCGAGATTCAAATTGGACAGTCGTCCGTTGCGTCAGTCGATACGAACCGTTGATGAGCCACACTGATTACATTCATTGAATATTGTTGCTGGATGACGATTTGACCACATAATGGCGAATCTGTGTCCAACCGCTTAATAAGGTTAACCATGTACAAACACGGCATTTTAAAAGCATTTATTTAAACGAGATGTACCGCATACGCTCGCATTACCAGTTTCGATTATTTATGACCGCCTTGTTATGCCAAATTAATTGGGCGAATTTTTTTCTGGTCACATATAGTTGTTTACGTAAGAGTTTAATTTCTGTCTTTGTTACTGTATCAAATACTTCCACGGATTTTATTTTCGGTCTTATTCTTATTATGCTTTAGTAACCGGTATAACTCGGCTAGAACGAATCGCATAACAACCGACTGAGATAAAAATAACCTTTAACCCTAAACGGCAAGTGTTATACTATACGAATTATCTATATACAAAATGCTTTGACAAAAGAAAAGAAATAATAATACCTATCAGTTTTATCACAGCAGAATATAGATTCTACTATGATATCTATTCTCTACATATAGATATATAATCACGACTTTGGGTGCCTGAATGATGAAAAACTTACATTGCTTTTCTTTGTATAGTTGAAAAAGATCATTCTATAAGATCAGCAATAGCCTACCTTTAAGTTTAATAATATTAGATTCTTCTCCACATGTAAAATACCCGTATCGTGTGAAAAACTCGAGGCTGATTATTCATTAGGTAATAATTGCCAAATATACCACAAACGAAATCCTATCGTGAACGTTTCAAAACCAATTTATCTATTCACTCGTCTTCTTCACGCTCCAATAGGAGATGCAAACTCTTTCACATGTTTTTGACTTTAACTTATCCTTTTTGGTGGAACGAACGTAATTTTACCAATCAAACAATCCGATGGTCAGAATATTATATAGTGAACTGTATTGGATTCTAAACTACTACAACTTTCACGTGCTTTTTAGTGCATTTTAGTTTAACCGACAGTTCATTATATTTTACATTTCGTCTTCAACACGTATTGAACATTTACTCATGTCAACAACTTTTTTGTTCATTTTTGATCATAATATCGTTACAATATATGTACTGTGCTATATAATTTTCCGATTGGGTGGTACAATAAAGAGAAAAGAGAAGCGCGGTCGCCTCAGCCCCTAGATCAACAAGTGTATCAACAAGGAAGCCAATAACGGACGCACGTAGAGCGGTCGATTCGCGCCACAGATAGGTCTAATATCGTATTGGAATTTGTGATGCCGTTTGACCCCTGTTAACCCAGATTACGCTCCTCGGCGCCTGATTCGTCCTCGGCCGAGCCTGATTGTGTTGTGACACAAACTGTAATGTATTATGTGTTAACTCTTGCTGCAATCACGGCTAGCGCGTACGACAATTACAATGGATACGTTCGCCGAACTTACAATTTATACGAAGCGATTTGCGCCCCCGGGGCACCCGTTTACGCAACGCACTTTAGCCCCAACGCTTCGCAAAGCCATTGCTGTTAGCTTTAATGTCCTATGTTACCTTCAGTTAAAGAATTTCAATCATATTATTTTAATTTAAACGTGAACCATCCTTAGCTCTTGAATATGTTTACATCGATGCGTCGAAGTTGAAATATGTGTTGTATATGTGTGTTATATATTATATTGTAACATAAAACATTGCAGCATCATTTTGAAAGTTAAACTTTTGAGGTTCTCGCCAACTCTTCTCAACAAACTTGCATTAGGTACTTGCCGGTGGTAGATTCCTCACAGACAGTTTACACTGATTGTAACATTAAAAAATTAAATATAAGCAATTTGTAAGATTCGATAATGTTTATAATAGCCTATTTGAATAAATATATTTTGATATAATTTAATGTGTTTTTAACACTTATACTGTAAAAAACTATACATTCATTGAAATAAAACTAATTGTCAAAAACATTCTTGATAGATAGGTATCAATAATAATATATGTCACGTTTATATTACATTCAATTAATAAGTGATTTCAACAAATATTAAAACGAACAATCAAAACTCGAGTGATAAGTAATTATTCAATTGAATGAGATAAAACAATACGGTTCCGGAAATAAATATTTGTATTGATAGTAAGAATGTGGGAACCAGACGTGCGTGTTCAAGCATTAATGATTATACTAGTTACGTTGTACGAAATGAGCACAAATTATACTGAATCAAAAAGCTTGGCTTGAAAATTTCTTTGCTATTTCTCTATATAACATTTAAGGGTTTCATATATGATAGATTAGTGTGGTAAATAAAAAAAAACATTTGAGTGGATATAAGGGAACTTCATTTATCACACGCATTCAGGATCCCTGCGTAATGGTTCCACAGAAACAAGCACCGAAACTATGCGATAGTAACATTTACTATGGAATTACATGTTTTGTCTTACGCACTGAGCCCCGATTAATTTATGTTCCACTTATTTGTACGAGATAGCGTTTAGAAACGTCTCGTATTTGTATATCATGTGGGCTTATCTTTTAATTCTCTGCCTGTCAACGTGCCTCAGGCGCGGGCGCAGGTTTTTCCGTAGACAACTGCGCCATCTACCAAAGACAGCCTATGGTTCATGAAGGGTCACGTTGCTTATAAACGTATCTTCAGGCCTATGATATTGAAGAAGGCTAACAGCAACAGTGATCGTTCACTGAAATTGATCCATTTATTAGTGTGCTATCTTTTTTTTTTTGTAATAAAAAAAACTCGTGAAAGTTTGAAACCGAAACTTCATGCGTCCCCAATTCCGAGAACAGCAACGGGATATTCCCAGGGCAGCATGGCGGACTCCCAGAAACGGGGTTCCGAGAGCTGTCGCAGAATTATGAAGGCGGGACACGCGTCGACAGGTGAATGAAGCGAGCGGGGCGCCATGAAAGTGCAATCTGCACGAACGTTACATCGCATTTCAGAAACTTCTAATAGATGCGCCTACTTATTATACATTTTAATCACATAACGCATATAAATTCCGTGACAGCCCTATATTCCGATAGCCTGTGACTTTTCAAAGTGCCCTGTGATATAAGAGTTCGTAAGTAAGAATTAAGACATTCTTTTATCTTCCATTATCTTAAATACTGATGGATTCTTATCGAAGCGATATGCTAATATCAAATCTTTTCATCTATCTAATAGGCAATACTTTTTAACTGTTTCTACTGGAATTTTAAATAACTCTGATTATAAAAAGTACGAAATAAAAGATACGGAGCTGTGATAGATAGATAAGCAGCTATAGTAGAGGCTAACTAATTACGTTTGTGACATAGATAGGAGATGGGCATCGGATAAACTTTTTGAGATAACTTTTAAACAGGTGATATTTTTAAAGGAAACATGCAGTGTGCACTGTTACAATTTACATTTTAAAGCCGAAAGCGTTTATTCTACGTTTCAAGTATTCCGATATTAATAAAATTCAAGTATTGTGTTATTTGCATATTCTAAAAGCAAACATTTCACAAACGGACTTTCAAAAAGTTAACTAGATGCCACAGACAAAATAAATACTTTTAAACAATTTCCAAATAAGGATTTCCAAAATACTTCTTAATCTTTATTTGAAATGCCACGAAAAAGGACGCCGATGATGTGACAAATAGATAATTTTTTTACAACAATTTTATTTCAGAACTAACAAAAGTTTATATAGAACATAGTATTAAGAAAAGTAATGACCCTTTTGCTGATATCAGTTTGTTACCTAAGAAAATAATACCGAATGATACCGGCTTATCATCCTCACGTTTGAGTTTCACCGGTTGGATCTAAGTTTCCAATATATTCCCAATATCATTTGTTTTATGGTCCTTAACTTGTTACGTGTTTTTTTTGTCAAGTATTAAATTTTACTACTACTGCCTTATTGGTTTTAGAAAATGAGTGATTACTGAAGACACAAGAGTATGGTCAAAGTGTTTTTTTTTTTTTTTATTTACAGATGCTAATTATTGATGTCTATTCAGCCTTCGTCCTTGTTCTATCTTTTCACTATTGCTCGTTATTGTTTCTAAAACTAAGTCATGATGAAATTTAATTCCGTTATATGTAGTGTGTAAATCACTTTTCAATATATGATGAGTAATATGGGATGTTCGGGACTAATGTATAATTACTTAAAGCAGGCATTTTATTTTGAGTGTATGTTATGTTAGATTTTTGAAATTATTTTCTTGTAATATATAAAACATTGATTTAACTTCGTTGTTGACGTCGCTAGTACTAAGTGAAAATAAACGGAGAATAATTATTTTTCATATAATAATTGAGAAATAGTAAACAAAATCCTTGACTAAATAGTAAACAATAATCAAGTGAAATTGTATTTACATAGATAATACAGGAATGTAAAAGGATAATGTAACTAGTTAACATAATTTCTTCTTTGTCTATTAATGTAATTTTAATTATTACAGTTTTACATCTTTTAAAGTATAAACATAATATATTATTATATTATAACAACATATTCCTCCATTTAAGAATCTATAAAAACATTTATTATACAAAAAAGTGGTCACTTTCAAGAAAGGACTTAGACAAATTGATAAGAGAGAGGATCTTTATCTAGCTACATGCGATAATATACGATTCAAATTATTTAGTAATTTTGTCTATTTTAAGAAAAAACGCAAACGTTGCCGTGTAACAGTGGCGACCAACTGCGAAGACAATATACAAATCGCATACCATAGAACTGTTATTCGAGGGACATAGAACAAAACATTATTAATATCTCTTGAGATAATATGAAGTGTTATAATTGCCGAAACAACGGCGACAGAGTCGGCGTTTGTATCCAGATGTATCATACAAAGCTATCTCTTAAATTTGTTGACACTGGCTACCTTGCCGGGAGCTGGCGCGTCATCCCTAATCCATGACAGTGGAAAACGTACTTTATCTGAAGTTTGTTTGGCTAAGTAGAGTGAAGGATTCGTCTAATACCAGTTTTATTAGCCGTTGTGAACTGCCACTAACATCATTTATTTGAAAAAAGAAGTCACGCCTCCCTATTACGCATACTCATATACATCGCATTGCTTATATGTTATTACTATCGAAAATCGTTTGACATATAATATCTCGTACTTATATTGGTTGTGATACGTACGTTCCAATATGTTTACGTTACGTTACAATTAATCAGTTTCCTAATTCCCACAGTCCAGATATTCTCTACAAATATTTCCAAAGGAAACCGTTGTTATCTAACCACCACTTAGCGCTGCGGTCACCGCGCTCTTATAACGATATATTTTGGTTTAAACTTCAATATTAAGCAATATGATGAGTTTTGCACAGGGTTATGGGGTTTATGCGTTCAAATTCTCTTAATCAGATTTAACGAATTTTTTTAGGACCCAAGAGCTAGTAAAACCAATAGTAGGTATTAATTCGTACAAGTAGCTAAACTCTCAAGATCACTCCAGTTTTATGTTCAGGAATATACAAGAAAATAACAGTATGTAAATCGCTGCACTAAAAGATGCATCACGTACAGAACATCGAAAGATCGTCTATATAATAGATCATACAATCGTTTAACACAGGGAAAACCGGTTGACAAATGATACTACAATAGTGAAAACACGATAAACTTATATTATACCTAGTTATTGTAAACAGGGCACATACGTTATATGATTCTTTCGACTACGTGGTTGTGATTGCATAACTTTGAAAAAAAAAATTGATTGCATTGAAGGATGGGTGCAAATTATTTCGTTTACTAGACGAGAGGTCAAAATATATATATACTTCTTTGGCAGGTATTTTGTTACGATCGTAGTGCATTTTTTTATGGAGTAGGCTGACAAACGAGCAAGCGGTTCACCGGTGGTAAGTGATCACCGCCGCTCATGGACATTTGCAACATTACACATGCAAATGCGTTGCTAACCTTTCGGGGGCGGGGGGGGTCAAGGTT
>DWHQ01000627.1:0-13092 GCA_018247955.1 Eurytides marcellus marcellus | reverse complement strand
CCCTTTTTTTTTTCCCCCCCACCACGGCATTCCCCCTAGGAGTCCGGCTCGTGGGGTCGGCCATGTGTATATGCCACAGCCTCGTGGGGCGTGGGCGGGGGAGGGTGTTTAGTTGCGTCCAGATGTAATTAATCGCGGCGGAGTCGAGAGGCGGTCGGTGAATGAACGTAGGGCCACGCCGACGTTACGCCGGTTATCGTTTTTGCCGCGCTCCTTAAACATCGCCATCGAAATTAATTAGCGCATCAATTAATACCATAAATATAGAACAAAAACAAAAAAAAAATCCTCGATTTGAGGAGCGTTTTAGGTATGAAATGGTTCTCTGGAATTTGGTTTGCTTCTAAGTAGGATCGTAATGGTCATCGTCGGATGTCAAAATGCAGATGTAACATTGTAAATTACGTTTGAAGAGACCGACCGAGTCGTGTATTAAAGCGCGTTGTGGGAGCGCCGCTGCCCGCGGAGGTCGCGGACGCAAAAAACCATAATAAGGTAATTCGTGGATGCGCGGGCGGAATATTCTAATGAGCAACGCGGTACAATGAGTTCTATGCACTTACCGTTAAGGTCGAGCACCATCTGTGTGTTGAAGAAGCCGCTGACGTCACCGCGGCCCGACACTGCAACAACCATATTATATTGTAATTAGAGATAAGAATTAATTACAAGCCGGTGGAATGTCCGGCGGTGTGGCGGCTAACGTCACGGCGCCTGAGCAGCCCACTGGCCCACTCACGCATCGCCCACCGCTGGGCAGTAATGCGAGTAGCAAGTGGGGTGGTGGGTCGAGGAGTTGATCATGAATTCCTTTGAAACTTTTTTTAACTCTGTCCTTTCGAACATCATGCAGATGAGTGTTTCAAACACTAAACTACCTGATATCTTGCCAGTTAATAGTGGTACCGTGACGTCACACAACTCAGTACATAGCTACTGTAAATAAGAGTGCTATAAAAGTTCTTGCTCCTAACAAACGTTATACTCTTCTTTATAGGGTGATATAATTGGAGAGCAAAAAAGCACGTATTGAATTTATTGCATCATTTACGTTTTTATTGAGAAATGAAATGTAGAACCTGTTTATTTTCATTTAGGTATATAGATTCTGAATTTGCTTGTTCGTTTGATAGACAAAAATCCCTATCGCCAGTAATCGATCCACCGTAGCACTCACTTGAATTGTCTGGCACTTTATAGGTTTACGTTGAGAAAAGGAACTATAGCCTTTATATTAGAACATTATTGTCTTTGGCACACTACTGACCGAATACCATAGGTCACTTATACTTTATCGAAACACTTATTTGTAGTTATGTGTTATTGTAATTATTAATATGGGCTTTACTTTCTAGCACGGAAACAAAAGATGAGTCAGAAATCACTATTTTTTTTTCAGAAAATCAAAGCAATTTATCCAGTTGGCAAGAGCACTCGTGAAATATTTGTAGTTTATTATATCATATTGTTATAATATTGCCCTTTGCCTGTTTGTCGCGAACTGGTTCTATACACAATAAATGTTTGTTATTAATTCATCACATGATATAACCTGAAACCGTTTAAATTATATATTTATCTTATATTTAAACTAGTGGTTTGATTGGTCGGTAAATTAAATTTCTTTACAAGCAAATAGATTTTGTTGTAATGCAGGGAAATGGATAGGAGATTTTTCTTGTTTCAAGACTTTTACGAAGTGTAAAGGGAGAATAAACACTTGAAAGCGTTACAAGCGATGCAAATATGAAATAGGAGCAGCGTGGAGTCCGGCAAGGCGAGAGCAGCCAAACGCGTCTCGGGCCGCTTCGGCGCGAGCGTCCCGTTTTTATGCATCGCAATCAGTTTCACGGTTATTATTCGAAATGAATCGAGCGCGGCGGAGGTTGGCCGTAATAGCATCATTTGCGCGGCGCACCGGCTCCGTTCACGACTTATTTCGTATAATTTAGACAATCCGATTGCGCTTTTTGCGCTCCCCCTGCCGGATACGGCGGCCGCGTGTGAAAGTCGCGCCGCTGCACCTTATGGCCTCGCGGACCCCTTAGCCCTTCCGCTCTGCCTCTGCCCTCCTCTCTGCCCTCCTCTCTTTCTCACTCTTTTTCCCAGATAAGGTGACGAGACGGACTCGTACGCCCGATGGTTGGCGACACGCTTGCTAATAATAACCAAGTCTTTCGAACTACACGGGTTCGAAACTGCTTTCTGCGCAGTGCTCATCACTTAGATATATTAGATGGTATATTTCTATGCATGGTAGTGACACTGGCAACACTTCTCTGTAAACTGGAACATAGTAATGCATCCCTTCTTAGCGGTAGAATAACTGGCGGACTTGGACAAATAAATAACTAACAGATCGATCTCAATCTCGTTTTGTCTAGGGTATTATGAGAATAGTTTTTCTAACATTTCATATCAAATTTAATTTTTGTTAAATGTCTATTAAACATAATATGATTGTTACACACAAGTGTAAAATAAAAAAAAAATATATAAAAATTGTAAAATCTAAAAATTAAATAAAACAAATGACTAAAGTAGTAAATAAATATCGCCGACCCTAATTGCAACCCAATTTGAGCAAAGTGCGGAATGTGACAACCGGCAAAACTAACAAACCGTATCGTAACGTAATATTTAATTCTGAAATGTACACTTCTAAGGGGCCTGCTATTGGAACCAGAACATGTCTTTAGCTCATCATTGCCAGGCCTAAAGAAACTCATGATCCTGGTTAAAATGGCTGGCTAGCAAAATGGTCTGTTTAAAATATTCAATAATTGAGACGAGAGTTGATTTTCATTATTTATATACAAAGAACTTTTGGAATACAGTTGATTTTAGTTATCTTTTATTTTATTCTTTCTTTTTTTTTCTTTTTTTGATTTGTCTAAAACGCTGCCCTCATTGTAAGATAGAAATATGTTGTGTTACAAGGGATTTTTACATACATAAATTTCACGTAGACAAACGCCCAGATCCGAAACAATTATCTGTAGTTCGTACAAATATTTGCCCCGGGTGGGAATTGAACCCACGACCTGCGACGCCGAAGCCAATAGCTTAGCAACTGTGCCAAAGGTCATCAAAATAATAATTGTGCAACAAATTTTTGAAACAAAACAAAAAATGGTTTTACTGAATTAGTTTTGTCACTGAGTCTATAACTTTTACTTTTAATATTTTCTTTAACGACAATGAAATGTTTTTGCTGTATGTAGCAAAGTTTACATAACAGTTACATTTTAATAATAAACTGTCAGTTAGTTTGTTTATCCAAATATTTGTTTGTTAAACAATAAAAAAACATCATGAACTCCATTGTAAGTTAACTCAGTCAAAGTGGAATTAAAAGTATACTTTTACAAATATATTTAAATTGCAGCAATACCATTATGAATCTAATCAAAATATTTAAAAAATGTCTTATCTTATAATTTAACTATAAACAAGATCTATGATGTGGTATGTACTATGATAAAACCAAGAAATAGAAGTACCATGAAACATTTGTTGTGGTGGAACCACTCAGTAGCTTGTGTTCATCTGGAAAAGGACTATAGGGTTATGCAGACCAACACAAAGTTTATATAAAACACTTTTACAGTCTATCAATGCAACTTGGTGTTGTACATGTCCCTAGGTGGTAGAAAACAATTAATTATCTGAATCACGTCAATATTTATTATGTCATACGCATGCCTAGCTTTCGCGCACGTCGCATAGTGTCACCTGAACCGTCTCCAGGTAATACAAAATAAATTCATCCGCTCCGCAAGCGGTGCTGAGTGGTATCAAAGAAACGTCGATCTGCACAGCGACTGCAGACTACCGACGATACGAGAGCACTTCCGCGAACTCGATTCTTCGATAAATCCGAAACTCACCCAAATCCACTGGTGGTAGCCGCGGCCAATTATATATTAGAGTCTATCCAATTTGTGGAAACTAGCATTTTCACGAATTCGGTGATCCGATGGAGCCGCATAGGTTAAAAGCATTAACGTCAGTCAAGATAAAATAAAATAAGATAAGAAATACGAGTACTTATTACGTTTTCGGTAGTAATAAGTCGCCAAATGCAAATATTAGTAGATAGGCGTTTGACGGTGAGCGACTCACTTGCATAATAAAAGTTGCCACAGTAGTATTTTGAACTGCTAGGCAAAAGTATTTTGAACTGACTGTCAAACTTGCTTGGCTCCGGGTTGCATTCGTCGTAACTATAGTGGTGAGAACAGCTGTTGAAAACAACTTCATCATCGGAAATAATAATTCGATAAAAAGAGTTTGCTATGTTTTGTTAAAGGTATGCGGGGAGAGCTATGACGACATGCCGTGGAATGCAACGCGCGGGACGATGTCCGGGATACAGGTGTACCGTTCCGCTGTGACCTTGGATTGGTTGACTGCGAGCACCAGGCCACCCGATCTGGTCACCGTCTACCAAACACAGCCTTCTGCCCCTACAAAACTAATAATTACGGAGTGCGTCAATTACCCAAGACCCTCTGCTGGGAAAATCGCAAAGCTGATGCTGGAACTGCTAAAGTACACAATTATTTTGCATTTCAATTTGCCATACTAACAACGCAATAATTATTTTTATTGACAAAAATAACTAGGCTCGTCTGTCGCTTTATTCTCGTAGATTTTGATTTGGGCTTATTTCACTGTTTTGCGGATTCCGATGAGCGGTTCACCGGATGGTAAGCGATCACCGCCCGGTTGACATAATTGAGAAATTGTACCATTGCAATTTTCAGAAATCTCGAAGGCGACGAAGGAGTTTTGGTGCCGAAGTTAATACAGGTGCTAGCGCGATCGAAAATGTTCGTGGAAACATCTATGCTGGAGTCTGAACCGGATCTAGAGTCACTGGTCAAGACACCGACGATGATGATGGGCGAGCCGCTTCTGACATTTCCGAGAATACTGGCGATAATATGGATGCTGGTCTCTGACGCCGCTACGACGAGGGGTAGTGGCTGGTGTTCTATCAATAAGGTAAGTGTCTTTAAACTTCTTTAACATGTGTACTTCTTTAACATGTCTATCAATAAGGTAAGTGTCTTTAAATTTCTTTAACATGTCTACTTCTTTAACATGTCTATCAATAAGGTAAGTGTCTTTAAACTTCTTTAACGTGTCTACTTCTTTAACATGTTTATCAATAAGGTAAGTGTCTTTAAACTTCTTTAACATGTCTACAAAATGAGCATACCGTTGTTGTAGTCAATGGAGTCCTTATTTAGACATGAAATCGATTCAACTTTGGATATTACTGTTTATTTTTAATAAGTTTACAAGAATAAACACTTCCACTTCCTCGCTAAGGACCTAAAAGAGATTTTTTACATTACATCTTCCACCTTCACACATTAAAACAGTCAAGGCCATCAGTTGCTAATGCTGGTACTGAAAAGACGAGTATATTCAATTTAATTATTTTGATCTGTGAGCAGGTTTTTAAAAATTTGTTTTTTGAATATTTTTTAGGTAAACGAATATTTAGCGACGACAAAACCGATGGATATCGCAAAACACATGCGTGTGTTGGAACCGGTGATGTCGCGGGCTCGTTACATCATGGAAGAGTTTATACAGGACATCACTCCACTTAATATGAATCAGAAGAAACCCTCAGGCCTCAAGGTGAATAAAAACGATTTTTTCTCTATGTTCTTTGTTAGTTGATACTTATCGTATCCTTACAATCTATAAGAACTTTAAACCCAGTTGACGTAAAACCCAATACAACAATACTTTATCACGGTGATCATTAAATGGTCGATCCGAATATTATTTTCCGAACTTAGACATACGATTCTAATTCAGATTGTTGTTCAGTTATGCTCATACCGTAACTTTGAAAGTTGTTAGTAATTTAAAACTAAATTGAACAAAATTGGAATATATGTTTTTCGAGATATATTTATAAATAACGCATATAGGATCAATTATTGTAAATAATCGCGCGCAAAACAACTAAGACTGTATTATATTGTATATGTTTATATAATACTTCTAGACCACGAAATTGGAAAGACGTACAACAATTGAAACCAATTCAGATGAGACTGACGACGCACTTGCCGAATTGCTCCGTTCCAGCGAGGAGGATGGTGTAAGGGTTTATAAATTATATACGGGTTTCAAGAAAAACTGAAATCGGTATCGGGATCCATACATACAAAACGATTAACGAGAAAATAAGTCTTGGCTATATTTCCCATGCAGCATCTAAATTGGTGCAAGCATAGTGAACGGTTTCTGAGATGCAGTCAACTTTGGATCATTTGCTGATCCGAAAGATGGCAAGAACAAGAATATTATCGACTCTCAGACATAGCCCATTGGTCGTGAGCATATGAGTATACTGTAGCGTAAACTAAGTTTCAATAACCTAATCGGAGTTACTAAACTAAACCTCTTATGACATGGAATTCAATTTGTAATCTGCTTGTCATAATTAGCCAGTGCAACAAAATGTGCGGCATTTATGGTCGATATGTTCATGTAATTTAAAAAAAGAAAACACTAACGACGCGAATATTTAAAAAGCATTTTCGAATGTATTATAACAATGAAATTCAATTTTAGATCAATTAACTTACTTTTGGAAACTCTTTATCGGTCTTGTGATATTAGAATATTTTCCAAAAAGAAGCTCTTTTGCTTAGAAATTGTCATCATAATCTTGTAGCTAATGTTTACTTTCGTTAACTTAAAACTACCTTAGTTGATTTAAAATGTTTTATCTATGACTTCGATTATATATCGCTTTTAGATCGTACAAACAACGACGGATGAACAATCTCATGGGAACGCTGAAGTACTCGCCAAATTTCCACGTGGAGTGCCGAGCGAAGGAGAAGAAAGTGTAAGTAAATTCCCATTGTTATAATATGATACAATATATAATTTTATATATAAAAATGGGACCTACTGGATTCATCTATCTTGGTCAAGGATATCAATCCTTTTGCGAGATAATTAAATAGGAGAGAAATTGGAGCGGTGTATAAGACATGATTTTCAGCATAAAGATTACTTTTGGCTAAGGATCAGCCATATGAGAAAATGGAACAGATGTTTTGCCAAGGAGTTGTTTGTCCAATCGCTTTACGCAAAGCATAAGTTCAGATGCTATTAAATGTTCCCAGGTGAAATCTTAAAAGATCTCTATAAGAATTTGATTTTGTAATTGTCTAAGTGAAATATTTATGGGTAATATACAAAAGGTTTATTATCAAGCCTCTGGTGTTTTAAATAAGAGATTCCGGGGCCCCTTCAAACGCATTGAAGTTGCCACTTAAGGGGTTTTAGTGGGTAAAAGTCTCACATAACCCTGTCCCCAGAAGACATCTTTTAAAGATTCCCCCTCCCGTTAAAGGAACAGAATAATTTTCAAAAATAATATGTATAAGGATTGAGATTAGATAGAAAAAATCTTATTATCTATAATTTCTCGTCAACAGGTAAGACAAGAAGATGAAGAAGTACGGGAAATTACTACTTTCGAAATGGAGTACGCAAGTACTCAGGTTCTGGAACAGGCCCAGCTAGTTGCGAAAATTCTAAACGTTACTCCCAAAAGCAGAGCCTGTCGATCTATAAAAGTTGTTCATGTGTTTACCCTTTCGACGTGTATTTTGTCTTTGTTGATATAAGTTCTTTATTTCACCCTTTAATTTATTCCTTTGAGTTGTTTTTTTAATTAAGGTGTCTCTTATCTGAGTTTTCTTGAAAATAATATTTATATTTAAAATATTTTTTCCTGCAATAAAATACTCGTTGCATATTTTTCACGTACGAGTTGATCATTAATAATTATTAATTTGAGTCAGTTCTAACTATATTCGTGATATTGTTAGAACTGACTCAAAGTCGTTTGCCTACCACTAATAGAGAGTAAAGACCCGTGTAGTTATAGGCAAGTATGGCACTTAACATTAGGCACATGGATTTTTGTGCGGGCGGGCGGTTCTCTATGTGCCCCTCTGGTAGGCAGAGAATATATTGGAGAAGTAAGCAACGGTAGTCTCATCATCGGACGTGTGAAAGGGCTACCGTTCCATCACCACCGTCCACCACCTTGTGTGAGACGAACGTGAAAGTCATAAACCCAGTTAAATGTGACCACGCATGGACTGAATTTAACAAAAAGGAACAAAAATCCAGATAAAAACGTTCAATATAAAAAAATAGCATGGTTGTTACATACAGCATGGTAGTTACGATCATACCCACCACATTGTTTTAGACGAGCACTCTTCTTCAAGTTGCTGTCCAACTCTCGGTAGTCTCTTAAGCAGTTAAACAAATATGTATTGGAAGCTGTAGCCGTCGTCACGGTGTAGTATGTATAAGCCTATAAAAGATTATATTGGGTAAAAGAGATTCTCAGTTCTTTGGGTATTGATAGAGGCAGGATCTAAGTTTCGTATAAGAGTTAATAGATTCCCCATTTAATCCAGGGGACTTCCTCGTCCCTCACGTTACTGTTGGAACTGATTGATAAGTCTAAAAATTTGGAGGTAATTGATATTGAATTTGATTGAATTGACAAGAGGAACCATACCAAGCGGCGCTTTAGAAGTTATAATACCGAGGTCCTGACGAAATTCATTGGCAGGTCATGTCTCGCCGTCGGCTTGAAGACAAGATTGAGCTTGCTATTCAACAACTACTTAAGTTCAATATCTTTCTTCTCTATTTTATTTTCGTATCCAGCCTTCTTCCGACTGCAAGGTTAGTGCTCTTAAAGAAGGAATAAAATTATTCAAAATAAAATTCTAAAGCTGCTCTAATCTATGATTTTTTTTTCTTTTTAAGTACTGTGCTGTGTTTCGACAGTGGTCTAGTTAGTTTATAATTTATCGATTGGATAAACTATTTTAGATTTATTTGATTCCATCGCCGCGTCTTGTCTTCTATGTTTTTGACAATGTCAAGTAGACAAGACTGTACAATTTCTTATTTTAAGATATTCTTCTGTGAACATCTTTGTATTTACATATAAATTAAAATAACATGACTGAAATTAAACTCCGCAATGAGATTTTCACCGTATCTACTATTTCTTTATTTACTTAATGCGGTATGTTTATACCTTTGTATATAAAGATCCTAGCCTTAAAGTGAGTAGTACAGACTGATTATTACATCTTAGCGTTTTAACAAACCATTCGTTCGATGGTTGAAAATAAATCAAGGCGGAAGGGACAGCTTAAATGATTAACAGTAATAAAATAAACACATTTTATATATACTTCCCCCTGGTATTCATTTATGTCCGATTTGTCCTTATTGGCGTGCGATTAAATATACTAATATACAGTTACATTGTGAGTTGTACACAAATTCCACATATACGATGGCATAAATTTACGGAGTACAAAAATGTTTATACTTTTACTGATGTTCTGTATTAGAATTATTATATTTAGTTTTTTTTACGTTTGATGTTATAAATAAATAGCATGGGACATAATACACATTGCCATCTGAACTGGGCAGAGTCTGTACAATGTACAGACTGCCGAGTTTACCAGATAATTGATATACATACATATATGTTTTAAATGAATATTTAAATAGATAATTAACACTCAGCCACAGAACAAATACCTCTGCTCATCGCACAAATATTTTTTCCTGGATGGAGCAGTACTAACCACTACACCAACGGGCTAGTCTATGGCTTTAAGTGATACACTTGCCCATAACATAGTAACTCACAGTATTGAATTGCATTAGTTACAGAATGTCAAGTTTACCAATTTAAAAAAAAAAGAAAGAATTCAGTGGTGGTGGCTCCTTTGCAGAGTCCTCCTTAGGTAAAATCACTGCTTTACCAGTTATTCAACCGCCAACAAAGCAGTAGTGTGTATAAGCAGTACTGTGTTTCGGTTGGAAGGGCAATATGGCCAACGTAACTACTGGGCTTAGAGATTTAATATCTCATATCTTTGAGTGACAAGCGTTGCAACGTAGATTCAACCAGTTCTGTAGGAGCAGGCGTGTCGTTTATCATCAGGCATACTACTTGCTTGTTTCGTCACTGTATCTCTTAAAAAGCAGGCGGAAAGTTCATGCAAGTTTAGTTTAAATTTTAATATACGTCCTTCCGAGCGATTCTGGCCACAGCGGCTAATCTTGTAGATTGGAGATCAGCCAAGTGCGCAGGATGTATTGTAGTGCACAAGCGTTTGTGCAGACACAGGTGTGCTCACTCTCACATGAGGTGAGTACACCTGTGTCTGCGCAAACGCTGAATGGTGCCATTATACCGACTTCTATGTTATAACGACTTCTCCAAGCCACTGCTAGATGGCGTTAATAAGAAGCTGGGACCGATTTTTTTACATGCCCATCCGGCGCATGGATCATCTTACTTTTCAGGCAATCGGGTGATCAGTCCGTAATGCCCTAAACCAACTAAGAAACAACAACACAAAGTCATTGCCCTCCGCGGGATTCGCACCTACGACCTCCGTTTTGTAAAGCGCGGGCCTAAACCACTAGGCCACGGAGGCAGAAAAATTTTAATATTAATATGGGAGCAGTGCTTAATGTGAGTATGACTAATATAAATTTTGAGATATAAAAATAAATATACATTGTTATCCCTCTCTCGAGGTATGCGCGGAGGACTTTAAATACGCGTCAGAAAACTGGACGCGCACCTCTTTGTCCGGGATAATGGAGTACCGGTCTGCCCTCACTTCTGATTGGCTGGCTGCAGAGGACTCAAGGCAGCGCCAGTTGGCCGCTGCATACGAGGCAAAACCCTCCACCCCCGCAATATCCGGAGTATTTGATGGCTCTACAGGGTGCCTCGATTACCCTAAACCCTCTTCTGAGGAAGTCGCTAAGTCGATGTTGGAACTTTTAAAGTAGGCTTTCTAATCACGAATTTGCTGCACTTATACATATATCTTATTGAGATTCTTATGATTATTTTTAATTTACCTTTTCCTCTATTTATTGGTTTATGAGTTGTCTTAGTTTATTACCATCTGAAATATGGAAATCTTTATAAACTGATTATTCAACGTGAATTTTACTGTAATTTCGATAAGCATATCTATTTAGTTTGTCTAGTTTTGTACACAACCATTAAAGTTTATTAATTGTTGTTGTTAATAGAACAAATTGAAGTGTTAAATCATTAAAACATAATATTTTTCCAAGAAACCTGGAAGACGATGACAGTGTTTTGGTATCAGAATTTGTTCGAATGCTTGTGATGTCAAAATTGTTGACCTTCATGCTTGACACTAAGCCGGACCTGGATTCGCAGATGAAGACAGGGATGATAATGGGCGAGTCCCACATCACCGTCTCAAACATACTGGCGATAGTATGGATTTTAGTCACAGACACTGCGACGACTAGAAATAGCGGATGGTGTTCTATTAACAAGGTAAGAGATTTAAATTGTAATGTCTAAGACGGTGATCGCCGTATCGTTTCGTTTTCTGGACTTTGACTAGGTTTTATATCTGAGGCTGAATACAACTCATTTGAAGATTGGAAGTACCACAGTAATGTTAGTTAATCTATGATGAGCACAGCGTAGAACCATAACTATTCAATTTTTTAGTTCAAAGCTTTGAGAACTGCACTTCGTGGCCAAGCGTGTCGTTTACTAGAACAACTGGAAAAAAAACCTTACTTTAAATTATTTTTGTATCTGTTTTGTTTTGTTTTGTTTTGTATCATCTGTGAAGCTGTTTGCCTCGACTCTTATCATCGGTTTTACTTTATTCTTACCATTTCTAGTAGATACGTAGTGCATTGAAGACAATAGATTATTGTCCCTTTCTCTATATTACCTTACTTAATTTTTATTGTATATGATATTACCCAGATCACAAAGCACAAGTACATTTCCGAGCTAATGTGATTCAGGTTTGCTTTGGAATCTGAATAAAGCAAGCGCATGCTTACGACAATTATCAATTTGCCAGGTTAATGAATATCTAGCGTTGACGAAGCCAATGGATGTTGCAAAACAGCTGCGAGTGTTGGATCCAGTGATTTCGCGGGCACGTTATGTCATGGAGGTGTTTATCCAAAAAGTCACTCCACTCTCTCGATGTAACGATACGTTGCAGAAAAGCATCTCGACTCCTAAGGTGAACAAGGTCACATAAGTCAGATAGTAGATTTGGGTGCCCACACATTATCATTGTAGCTATTACCGATTGTTTTTAACAAGCCAAACATTGAAAAACATGAGTTAACAATACCACTCAAGAAGTTCAAGAGTTCAAAATTAAAATCATCAGTTTGTTTTATAAAACTATGTTTGGATGTTTAAAGTTCCAGCATCAACAGTTTAGTGTGTGAAACAAACAAACGATTTTTATTTACATTCAATTACATTAGAGGATCTATTTAAATGTCAAGGATTTATCATAGAACATAATTGTGTTAAATTATCATACCAAACGGATAGTAAGGACAAGATCAGTTTTGTTTCACAACTATGTTACAACAGTTTCAAAATCTCCTGCATTGCATTTGTAGTTTTATTTATGTTCAAATATTGTTCACAATAACAAATACAACATAATTTTTCGATTTTCATCCACAGTCGAATAGCATTAATTATGATTATTGAGTAAATCGATTCTAATGACAATGTAAAACAATGTGTTAATGAGTTTCTCGTATAAATATAAACTGTTTTCTTAGGTTCGGTGGAACACTACCGTTGAAGTACCTACCGCATTAGCCCGTGTCAGCGTTAAGAACACTGTAAGAGAAGAGAGAAATGTTAAGTGTGGTGTGTTAAATGTTTTTATTATACACTAGCGATCCGCCCCGGCTACGCACGGGTGCAATGTAGATACTAATATGGGGCAGTGTGGAGTGATTAAAATATTATGTAATGAAGTGATATACTACAGGATGTCTTTGTATAAAATATTTACAGCTAATTTTAAATGAGACAGTACAAACACGACACACCCCGCGCCCGCCGACTACTACCAACCGGGACGAAACATACGGCCCGCCCGCTTTGAATTTTTCGGCTTTTCTGTACTATAATTTAAATGTGTTACGTATATAAAC
>DWHQ01000626.1:0-13099 GCA_018247955.1 Eurytides marcellus marcellus | reverse complement strand
GTCCATGGGCAGCGGTGATCGCTTACCATCAGGTGAGCCGCTTGCTCGTTTGTCAGTCTACTCCATAAAAAAATAAATATTCCTGAAATTTTTAAAAACCTTCTTTTGGTTTTGATAAATAGTAATATAATCTATTTCCGGTGCCATTAAAACACAATTACCGCTTTAATTACTAACTATGATCGTTAATAGTTTAAATAAAGAATTCAGAATCAAATATTATATTGCTACACATTGAGACTTGACTATGTTAAACTGTAAAGGATTTAATTTTTGATAAGTTATTTGATGACGTTTTATAAATTTTACAAAGTACATATATTATATAGAGATATATTGCTATTATTATTTTACATATTTCATTCGCCAATCGTTTCTTAAATAGTCTACACACACTCGTTGACATTCAAGCGGCTTACTTATCGATATTATAAAATTTGTTGATTGCTACAACTGAAAACTTATTGAAATATTGGGAAAATACCAAGAAATGTGCTTTGAAATTAAATAAATATGTACATTATATTATTATTTATTTGATTTGGCAAATATTTCTGTTTGTAAAATGAAGAATAAAAATGAACTTTAATACTAACTACGTCCACGTATGCATATTAATTTAAAAATAAAACATGATGTTTGCGGTAATCGATGTAAGGACAATGGTACAAGGACAATGAAAACAAATCGGTATAACCGATTTTTTTATTATGTTTTTTTTTTAAATTATGACATAATAAATTAATGCTTATAACATAATATAATAAAGTACCAAGGTTGTCTTGCCCATTTAACCTTACGGGTCATTTTCTTTGTAATTTTTCCCGAAAAACCAAAACTAGCTTAATCACTCTCAGACACAAAATCTTAGGATGAAGTACGTACAAACACTAATACTTATTGTAATATTTTTTCAAAACCGTACTAACCTTTTATTGTTTGTTGCAGACGAAGCCTACATGAAGCTAGCTCTAGAGACCGTGGAGGAGCTGGACTGGTGCCTGGACCAGCTGGAAACCATTCAAACACATCGCTCCGTATCAGATATGGCATCGCTTAAGGTACAGTCACTAATCACTTTTAAGAACGCGATGTCGAGAAATAAATTAATTCCTAGTAAAATAATTATTAACTTGGTTTATTCATAGTTTTTGTTATAATATTAAATTAGTTATTATGGTTGAATGAACATACTATATGAGTAACATTACTAAGATTTTTTATTGAGGTTGAAACTGTGTGTGTAATTAAGGAAAGGTATAGACATTTCGTTTTCGTAAATTAATAATTTTTTCCGGTATAATTGAATACGGTGGTCTGATTAACCAACCTCTTCTATTTTTTAATATTAAATTCACACCGCTCGATCAAGATTCTTATGAAAATACGATAACTTTTACATTTTTTTTTTACCGAAGCTTTACTTTTTTGTGTCGCAAGGGAGTGCATAAAAATAACAGTACGAGTAATGGCAGTTGGCAAGATGTCCACTTAAATCCTACGCTACGGTGCACCTATCAATTATACGTTATTTCGATTGAATTAGGGCTTTGATGACGAACAGGTAGACGCTGACTCGAACCGTTAGGTACATAAATACTTTATCTCCTAACCGCACGCGTCACTATTACAAAAACTTGGCGCGGAACCAATGTCGCCAATTCCGTTTAGCGGCAACCGTTGCGTAATCGTACAGTGATTGATAAGTACTCAGAAATATGTGTTTGTACACAGATTAAGAAAATGTCACTAATCCTTCCTTTACAAATCGATCATCACAACAGGTAAACAGAGTATGTTACATGCAATACCGATACGCGTTAGTCATGTATTGTAGCGTACTTACTTACGGGTAAAACATATACTTCGAGGAAAGCGGTTTATCTCAATAATGTGACTTTGTTCAATACTAAAAAAATGAGTCTGTTATGTTATGTAATTATTCATATTATTTTTGTCTTTGTCCCGCTATTTGATCGTAAATCAAGGTGTCTTAAACAATTTTTTGTCAAGAGAAGAGCAAGTTGGGAAAAGTCCGTTAAAAATTTATCCGTTTACATATCCTAAACAAACATTTAACTTTAAATGAAACATTTAACTTTAAAAAACATTTTACATATCCTAAACTAATGGTAACACAACAAGTAGATGAAATGTGACAAAATATATTTATATTTGAATTTAACACTATTTAGTTTAATAACTATTCATGTGTAATATAAAATCCGCGGTTACTTCATAGGTATCGGTTCTTATTAATCAAGACACGACCGCCATGTTCTTTATTGAAAATAAATGAACAGTTCATTTAATTTTAATAAAGAATGTTAGTCGACAACTCTAGTTTGAATAACTTATTGAATGCGACCACAATTACAATAGAATTACATTGATAGTGCCGTTCTTTGTGTCGTGGCATATTTCATAAAAAGGCTGATTCTATTCTTTACCTCTCCTTTAATAAAAAGCTGCAGTCTTTTGTATAATGTTAATACAAAAAAAAACTTTGTGTACCTAACTACATTGATCAATTCTGTGACTTTCCATCACACACTCGACTTATTCGTCTTGTCTTCTTTCGTAGAAAAAATCTCCAACATTTATTTAATAAAGTCACGCAATCGTTCCCTCATTAAACGTAGCCCCGAGGTACAAAAAGATTATCCCTGTCTCTATTTCATTTTATTTACTTCATTTTAGTGAACTTAAGCGCTAAGTTAATCCTCTTCTAAGATTATATTTTCTAAGTTGAGACAGTTTTTATTTTTACGCAGTAAAAAAACTGCACTATATTCTGCGATGAAATTATGAAAATAACGAATCATTTTTCGAGAATCATCAGAACTTACTACATGGCAACAATGTGACGTCACTAAAGATATCTCTATATAGCGGCCAAACATCATTGCAGCTTAAACGAAGTGCTTATTTGCTTTGAGATTTCTCGGTACGTACGCCGACGGAAAGTTACCCGGAGCCGTCACGAACTGTAGCTTGAAATAATATTGGCGAACGGTCGGTCAGTTTGAACGGACAATCGACTGTAAGATTATACAGCCGGATCTGTCTGTATAATTTCAAGCCTATTTTGAGCCCCTATCTGATGATTGTGTTTACTCGTAATTATAACAATCGGAAAATTTAAGAAATAACAAACTATTTATGAAATTTAATTGTTAATTTTAATACACTTTTTAATACAATGTATTTGTAGGCCGCTTTGCAAATCACGGTGATCGATCTTATAAACATGAAATAATACTTTAAGTAAAACTTGTCCTGAAACTGTACTGCCGAGAAGCACTTCCCGGGATGGCAAAAGCTTTTCCTAGTTCCCGCTCTGACAACTATCGATCTCTTCATATTGGCTGCATCTTCAGTTTTCCAATAGACCAAACTTTTTTCATCGAATGATTGGGGCCTCAATTCAGTTTCCTAAGGGTTACTTTCACTTTCTGACATATCGTGTCCAAAAAAAGAATATAAAAGCGTAATACATGTATTGTCGGCTATGTCTTTGTTCATAAAGTTTCTACAGTTAATAGTCGAGTAATAAGGAAATAGGTATGTGACAAATCCTGCAGAGTCCACCTTTGGAGTCCACTTCACCAATATTCCAATATTGTCGGTTATTCTAACGCAAAGCACTTTGCTCCAAGGTCCAAGAACAATATTTTCAGAGAAATAACTAATCCCATAGATTTGTCGACGTTAAACCCGAGTCAGTAACTATTTAGATTATTCAAATATTGAATGAAACTCTACTCTTAAAGGCAAACGTCTCGTGAGGTGCTTGGTTTTTCTTGTTTTAAATTATAAATCTTAATTTAAAAACCTTTCGGGTAACATTTATTTACTAATAGTAGATATTTATTAAATCATCACTTATAGATGAGCGTAAATCATAATATAATTAGTATCAGGAACTGCCAACGTAAATGAAAATAGCAGCACCTTTGAGACTAAAAAGTTTTAATGACTTCCGAGAATATCACTTCGTAGATCTTAAGACCCCTCGTCGACATCTTTATACATTTTCGTTCGCTACATAAACATCTAAAGTTGCCACAAATACTATGCAGACACTGTACTGTGTTTACTATGTTGTTTTTCTTCATATTTTTTATTTTAATAATGAAGCTTCTTTACTATTAAAATCACTAAATTCTTAAGTGAATTTACATAAATAAGATAACACACCGTATGTGCAGCTCGCTGCTAAGAAATTTGTTATGCACATCGAATAGGTGAATAAAGTTTTCCTCCTGAATTTTTTCAATATTCATATGTATTTATGCAGAGATTGAGCGGCTCTCTCGCAATATCCTGATATACCTAAATGACAATCAATTAAATTACCGTAATTTTTAAAATTTAGGTTCTACCTTAATTTTATCAAATCAGACCATTTACGGAGTTTTTAGCGAATTAATTTATTTAAGCGTCCATTGTATGTTGAATTTTTGTGTGAAGACCAGAAACAGGTTTTTTGCAGCAATGCAGCGTTTACAAATAGCGTATAAAATATGAACGAAGATACTGACATTGATGACGAATACTATAGTCATAATTCATCCAATTTACAGATGGCGCCAATATAATCCGGTAAAATTTTGTGAACATAAAATAACACGCAACGATTTCCAAACATCGCTTTTACATGTTCGAAAATATCTTAGAATGAAACCAAAGAGTAAATCTATTATTTCACTTTGGGCGGATTAATGCCGTTTTGTTCGACCAAACGGCATGAATCCGCCCAAAGTGACATAGCTAAAGACTGGTATGAAGAAGAATGACCAGCACAGTATGGATCTTGGGCCGCTTACAAATATTTTAGTGTGATATAAATATTAGCATAAAATAAAGCTTGATAATTCTATTTTCATTCACAAAATTATTTTTGTGGGTAGAATCCCAGAGTCTGAGAAAATTGATTTTAAAGAATGTTAGGTTAGGTTAGGTTGGTAAGAAGGTAGCGCTCGTTAGCATGAACCTCTACTGCCTATGGTAGGTACCTAGTAGTAGGTAACATAGTTATTCTGAACCATTAACTAATCATGATTTAAAGAATAGTGTAAAAGCCATGTATACCTTTAAATAGGTCCCTACCTATTTAAAGGCATACATGTCTTTAACTAATCGCATATTAAAGTACAATACTTCGTACTACGTTGTTAATTAACCTGTTTGGTATTCGACCTAGTGGTGTATTAATACAGAGTATTATATTTAGCACTGGTATACCAGTGCTAAATATTAATACTCTGGCTTACTAGCTAATTCTTACCGAGACAATTAAATCGGTTGAGGTATACTGTATTGACATATTATGACAACTTATTGAAATTAGCACAATTTAACGCGAAACACACACTGTAATAGTTTTAGCATGTACGGAGGAAAACAATTTAGTATCTCAACTCCACGTAAAAAAAAACACAAAACATCGGCATGGGAATGAAATAGAATTCAAATATCCTTTGCTGTTGCAAATGACGATTTGTATTTAGTACGCAAACATGACACTGATGGAAACCTCAGACAGCGATCGATTTTATTATAATGTCACTAGACATGTCTACGAATAAAAAATGGAGTCATATTTTATTATTTCAATAATTTAAAGAACTTTTTAAAAATATAAAATACTCGGGTCAGGAAGCACTTTATTTTTAGTCCCAAACTGAATGTAAAAATGTAACTTAAATTATAAAATATATTATTGCCTGAAACAACCATAGCCCGTGTATAATCAATTTGCTTTATTTTAAAAGTAAAGTTGTCCCTTGTCTCACAAAACCAATGAATGTGAATTATTTTACCACCTAAATATTTTTCATGTCCCTGCGGATCCAGCAACATATCGTCATGTTATCCACGCAGACGAAATCATCGTGCAGAGATTGTGAAAACACTTCTACATAAAAGTAGTAACTAACATTAAAGTGACAAACCGATTGCATCGGATTTTCCGCAATTTTTACTCTCTATTTTCCTCGTACTGTGTTCGCATCACCCAATGCCAACGTTACGAAGGAAATTGCGTGATGATTTTGCTTTGTATTAAAAACAGTAATGCCAACAAGATGTAATCAGTTCGGTAGAGAAATTTATTTAGAAATGAGAACAGAAAGCTTTTATACTTTTTATTTTAAATAGCCTAAAATAAAGATTTATTTGCAGAATATTATATGAGTTAACAGACTATAAAAGTAAAACTTATAATTTGTGACACATTTCATAACCGAATATGCGTCTAGCGACGATTCTTTAATAAATATGCTAAATATAGTTTTTAACGCCTAGATTATTTGCCAACATTACAAGAATTATATTTTTGAACTTCGCTTTATGCTCTCTGGAAAATTCATAACATACACTAGTCATCCAATGATGTTATTTGACGTAAATTTGCGCAAAGATTTAACCAATCACTCATTGACGATTATCGAAGTCACTCACGTTTTATACTTTTGCTTGACATGTTTACTGATTATATTATCTCCCTGAACTAGTAATCCTGTACGATATATAACCATCTTTGCTATGTGATCATCTTGTATACGTCACCTAAGCATAGTATTTTCATAGCACAACGTAACAATTCATAAGAAGAATCTGGTTTGTAGGGTAAAACCAGTCGTAAAGTACATTTCCATATAAGACACTACAAAAAATTATATCAATACCAAATATTGACAGAAATGACAGTTTTCGTCTAGACCGCGATCAGTGCATCTGACGTCAAAGTAAAACATCACGTTAAACAAAAGTTAGCCGTTTTTATTAATACACGGTTCCAGATAGGCCCAATCTGGACTGTGCAAAAACTTAATAGGTTAAATTCATGCTGACTATTTTCAAACTGTTATGCGCTTGGTCACATAATTTATCAAATCAAAAATGTCATATTTTAAAAATATATTATACAGTAGTTATGTTATATTATTTTTACTATTCGTTGCCAAGGTTTATGCACCGAAACATTTAATAGATTCGGATCAGTTAAGGGCCGACTGACCGACTATTAGTATCATTGAAAAGAGGAAGACGTGAAAAGTACATTTTGGACCTAACAACTAGCCACGGGCAGTCATCAAAAACCTATGGGGGACCGCTGGCTCGAATCCCTATAAGAAAATACAAGACCATACAATTACTTTTATACCATTTCCATTCAAAATTGTTCCGAAAATATTTTCGTGTAGAGCACGTCTTATATTCCTTCTCCAATTTCCCTTATCCACGTTGATTAGATTTGCGAAGGGTTGCGGGTTTCATTTCAAACCATGTATAGTAGTTTTCGTTCATACTGAACCGTAATTTAAATTCCCTCGGGCGAAGTTTGTTGTCATATTAGGCTCGCTTTATCTCCTTTATCTTACGTTCCACGGAAAATGTCTCAATTGAAATATTGTCTAAGCTTATGACGTAAATCATGTAAAATTTACTAATTATTTACACTTAAATTGTAATACTATATAGCACAAAGAAAATGTATTGTTTAATCAGGCTCTTTAAAGTAAGTCTCGCAATTTACTAGAGTTAAAAAAATTCCTCATTTTCAACTCGAGGAATTCTCAAGACACCAGGTATAGATACTGTTTTGCTTCATAGTCTAGTAGCGTAATAATATGCTGGTAGTGATCCCCTGTAGCTTGAAATTTGACCAAAACGAGTTTAATTAAAGACCACTTTATTCATTACATACTATAATTCCTTAATTGTAACATTTATGATTTAACAAATAGTATATTTAAGATTGATAGTATAAACGTAGACAGTGAATATTGTTGAACTTTACAATTCGCACAGAATTTGAGAAAACATTGACATTTTGCTATATTTACTGAAACATTGGCGGATATTAATAAATTTCAACAGGGAACTCGATAAATAAAATTAAAGGAAAAGAAGAAGAACAGTAAATAATTTCTTTTATGTATTTAAATTAATCAATAGCTTTAATATTTAACTTATTTTCTTCTGTTAATATCTAGACGTAACCTTTTTAATGAATCACGAAGAGAGTTTTTTTTTATATGAACTTCTTATCTTGACTGACGTTCATGCTTTTACGGATCACCGAATTCGTGGAAACGCTAGTTTCCAGGAATTGGATAATATGGACTGATCTAAGACTAATTATATAAAATATATTATAGATCCATAAATTATGGTGTTCCAACAAAAAAAAAACACTAAGTGCGTAACAAGTTAATATATAAAATACTTGCCCTACTTACTTCCGCTTAACACGTAATCAATTTTCGCCCACTGATTATTAATAAATTCAGCTTACGAGCTTCCGATTAGTGAGAAATTTTAATCGAATGCAAGAGGAAAGCACTCACTTTTACCGTGATAACTTAACGTATCGATATGTTTAATTATTTTTTTTTACTACATGCCCTTCTGCTGAACTGTTATCGATATACAAATTGCACAAATTTTCGCAAGGTGTGAATATTTAAAATAATCATTATTATGGAGTATTTATAACGCATTTTTGTGTAATATATTTCTACAGACATATTCACCAGGGATCTTTAATTATACCTTAATTATAAATAAATTTCATTACAGACCTTATGTTCCTTTTTCATTTTATTTTACTTAGTTACACAAGTTTTTAACTAATATAGATAATAAAAGTACTGAGCGTAGTAACAGTCATTATTGTGGTGGTGGTGTTTTATATTAGGTAACACAATACCAGATTTAATGTCAAAGTTTCAAACATATTGCAATGAGATGTAAAAACCCGACTTGGCGACACTGGATGCTCATACGTTTTCCTATTTAACAAATCGATATGTTTGAGGAAAGCGCCGGTGCACTGTATTGACATAATGTATTTCAAGTGATCACGTGATTACGTGATTACATTACATTACCGAATACAACGGGGGTTCATATATACGCATTTGGCATGGCGACATATATCTATATGTATTTAATAAATAGGTTCTATTTAAAGTATTAACTGAACATAATATTTTTGATGCCTTTCTTGATGGTGTATACCAGTATAAGCTACTATGAGTGAGATATGAGCTTGCTATTACGTTTGTTATGTATTTTACGTTAATGCATATTACGTTTATCACAAGAATAAAGACTTTAAATTTTAAGTTTAAATGTTCTTTATTC
Source organism: Eurytides marcellus marcellus (assembly GCA_018247955.1). Taxonomy (NCBI): domain Eukaryota; kingdom Metazoa; phylum Arthropoda; class Insecta; order Lepidoptera; family Papilionidae; genus Eurytides; species Eurytides marcellus. The sequence continues at coordinate 3,943 of DWHQ01000626.1, read as the reverse complement.
TATTGCCAGAGTATTTGTATTTCCACAACGACTGCGTCATATTATTTTTTGAATGTGCCGTTTTTGATATAATAAATTGTGTAATTTTTTCATATATATATAACATTGGCAGTATGAACGTAAAAAATAATGTATTAATTTATGTTATACAATGTATTTGTAACAAATATTATGAATGAAAACTTTTTACTCTTTTCCTCCATGTAAACTTTAACCGTGCCTTGAAAAAAGGGTTATAAAGATTTCTCTTCGATATTTTGGATGTGTAATTTATTTTTATCAATACTAGTAATACGTATCATACATACATACATCCGTGCAATGGTTTGGCGAGTTCTTAATATTTACATTTTACGGCAGCTCCTACTTCAAGTTAGTAATTTTTTCGTATTATATCGGTCGGTATACGTTTTTTACTTTCGTTCGGTTGTTTTCAAGTTTTTAGGTACAAACACCATTTTTACCTTTAATATTGTATTACAGTAGGGACCGAGCAGATGTTTTTCTGCAATTTTCGGTAAACAGCAGAATATAAAATGGAATGAATGGAAATATTAAAAGATTACTCTGAGAATAATCTCTGGTTAAACTAGTATTGGCTTTAAATCAAACAACTCGTTATGTAATCACGAAAAATAGGTTTTACGATGGGCGTAAAAAATAACAACAAATTTGTTATTACAATCAACGTATATCGGATTAGGGTCCATGGCCGCGGGTCGCGAAGTAACACGCTGCGTCGGTCACGTACGCCCCAGCGTGAGGCGGCGCCCGCCTAACGAGTTCGGAACAATGTTAAAAAAAACTGTCATTCAAAGTTATAATGATATTTTTTTCATAATGCTGATGTGTCAATTGAATATATTTGATATATCGTTTAAGAATCTCATGTTCCAACACTCATCGCTACTACTAGTATTGTTGGTGAATTAAAGTAAATCAATAAATACCCATTAAACTGTTCACGAGTGCGTGTTTTCATCTTTTCGACAATTCTTTGATCCAATTTCCTAAAATTTTTAAAGCAAAATTTCCATCTTCCAGGGAATTTACCTCGACATCTTCGTTCCTTTGTTAGAATGCGCTTTGTAAATATATATTTCATCTTAGCGCTAGGCGATGATACGCCTTCTGAGAAACGACCAAGATTCGAACGCACCACGTAATTGCGAGGCATGATTCTGCTAAAATTCCCCGCTACCTGTCCACAACATCTCTATCAAATAGACTTGAAGGTCGATGTAATAAACGCACATAATAAGGTCATACGATCGATAATGGCCTCAAAAAGAACACTTGTGTATACTGGCAAAAGGAAATTCACTTTCTACGCTAGAATTCAAAAAACTAACGATGGATTTAAATAGTATAACGTAAATTTATAAGGCAAATACGATCAACTTGTTTATTTTGACATTGGGCTTTAAGAGATAATCTATATTTAGATATCTGTTAAGAAGGTTATCAACTATCTCGTGTTGTCTTCATGCAGGCTAATGTATTTCAATGACTTTTTAGTTTCAATTAACAAAATATATAACAACATGTAGATATTTTTATGCAATTTTGATATCGACCACTTACACGTGACGTCACTGGATTTGTATTATTTCTAAAAAATATGAATAAGTGTCACTATTACTGTGTTCCGGTTCGTAGGGTAACATTTCCAAAAAAATATTGGGCATAGAGGTATTTTATCTTATATCACTGCGCTGAGCTGCGCTCATCACCCAGTAATATAAGATGAAATATACCCCTGTGCAGTTATGTACAAGTGTGTTTCTTACCGTTATAAGAAACCCGACGTTCTTAACATAACATAATATTTTATGCAGTAAAAACATTAAAATTAGTCAATAAAAATAATTCGTTCAAAAGATTTGAATTAAAACCCGCGACCTAGGCTTGCGGGCCAATATACTCAATGTACTAAACTTTTATATCTAAAGTTGGTTAAAATTTAAGTCATTAATTAAAAAAAGTAATTTATTATAAAAAAAATCTCGACCCATGTGACCTGACGTAAAGTAATATTTCATTTCGAGATAATAACGTCAACATTACATTTTCTATGCACCGTTACTTCCTTATAAGATTATAAGAAGACCTTGCAAATAAAGAAATATAATGGGCGATTAACTTACTTTTTTGTTATTTACATAATTTAACTATTACTTCTTATCTTTTTGATTTTTTTTACAAATATTGATATTATTGGTATCTTTGCGTAAAGTGTGACAAACTACTCATCGATTTGGAAACCAAAGTATATTAAACATCTCATGTTTATTTAAGTATACTTTTATACTAGGAAAGATACAAAAATATTCTAATAATTGAATAAATTACTCGCTTCACAAGGGTCACTAAATGACCTGATTAAGTTAGGGTTGACACAAAACTCGTTCCTTACTTTTTCTAATATTCAGCAGTAACGGTATTTTACTCGGAATTGGTACCAGTTAATGAACATTGATTCAAATTTATTTTTATTTATTTTGGTTGCCTCTTGTCGTAAGTTAGCAATCGACTGACTAACAAAAGAATCGAGGTCATGAATTAAAAAAAAATACTGATCAAAATCTCTGTTTGTAATATCATATATAAGTGCCCAGTATGACATAGGTTGACTTTTAAATTAATTATCAAATACACGCTAAATTTATCATGTTACACTTTTTTAATCTGTCATTGCATCTGTCACTATAGTTTACGTCAGTATTTTTCGAATTCGAAACTACTTTTGTATGAGTTATTTTATTGTTACGTAATATTTTATCACTTGGTTGCACAGCCCTACATGGGAAATGACGTATTTTTCGACCTCAAACAAACTAGTGCCGCGGCGCTTTGCCATCGCCAACAGCATTAGCCGAAGGTTGAAATGATTTCCCGACACAATAGAACTTCTTTACGTATCTTAGTTATGTGACGTTACTTATTGCCCTTGTCTCGAAACATTAGTGTAATTTTATGTAGGTACTATATATATACAACTTAGTTTAAAAATACCGACAATTTTTAAAACGTCTTCTAAATTATATAATTCTGTATTATCTCTAAATCTAGAACGAGCGTATTACATCAATGACCTCTCTGACTCTCGACTGAGAATTATGTAATGTACTTATGTTAGAATTTGAAACGTTTCGAAAAATATATTTCCAAACGCAAACACATTTCAAAAATAAACTTCAAGGTTTGTTATACAGGAAACATTGAATCGAAGTTGAGTTTATGACGTATGCACACGTCAATGCAACGTTGGCTTAGTCTCGTATAGGTGTTATTGAATCTGATTTACATTAAGTAATACATACTTTATTGTGATGAATGTTATCGAGCTGCTTTTAATCATCGCACAATCTGAAGCTATAAAACATTGTTTAGGTTAAATAAATTTAGTAATTCATTATTCAAGTTAAATTGATTTTTGTTTACAGCTTATATTTATTAAACTATTAGACATTTACAACTTGTCTGTTAGGATGTTAAACAACTCATGTCATGTTATAAAACATTTAGGAACCAAATATGAAATATACGTCAGTAACAATACTTATCACGACTGCCCTAAACAGTTTCCCCAAATAATTGGAAGGGTTTGCAGAAGGACTTTCGCCATATTCAAATTATTGTATTTCAATTTCTCCTATTGGTGAACTAAAATAAAATTATTTACGTGCTGTGTACTAGTTCTTGACGCAATAGAGGTGCACGTGATCAGGATGTCCTAAGTAATCCATTTAACCATAACAAATTGTCTCTATTAGATAAATACTTAATTATTTAATAAGGCTTAAGCGTGATTTTTTTTAAGAAAATGCTATTTCGAATCTTGAAGCAATTCATTGGGCCACCGTCTCTTTTTGTCAAATAAATGCTTTGTATTGCCCGTAAGTGCATCTAAAGGGTAGTGCTATATTGCTGTAGCTTATTG
>DWHQ01000625.1:0-13102 GCA_018247955.1 Eurytides marcellus marcellus | reverse complement strand
ATTTATAAATATGTCCACAAAATTTTTATCACTAAATGCACAAAAAAAAAAATAATTTTCGATTCATATTTGGAATGAAATTGGCAATGACGTCTTGAATTAAATTGAGTCGTAGATTTGCCCTAGGGGCTGTCAATATCAATTTTGATATAAGCGGAGTTCTTGCGATTTCAATCTAGGCATGAAAATAAAGCTTGATCGGACCCGTTCGGAAACGAGAACATCGGTGACAGTTCGCACGATTGACGCATTGACTGCATTGGCAGAGAGACGGGTTCTTGACTTAATTGTTATTCACACGCGTTTGCATTATATTGCGTCAAAACATGCCCTTTTAGTTTAAAAAAATGCAATGCTTTCAAGCAAAACAACTTGCATCGACACTTCGATGCGTTAATTTTGTTCTAAAAATGATAGCTGTGAACTCAGTCGCTGAAAACCACAACAAATATTAATTTATTGTATAGATATTCAATAGTGCATGCTGTCTAACTTCGTGTCTAATGTCACAGGATTTACCCAACATTGGCTTGTATGAAATAATTAAAAAAACTTTTATGTTTCAAAAATATATTTATTATTGTAAAAACTACTTTTCAAATCAACATCATTTATTTGGTATACATTTTAGAATCGTTCGAATTTATAGAATCACTTGATTTTTGGAAAATTCGATCTAATCCTCTCAATAAGAATACGCTACGATCGTTGGAACATTTATTGTTGTATTACTTATGCAGTTTATAATTAAGAATTATCTTGGAATGGAATTGCATTATGTGTACCTATTACACGAATTTTGACTGTGTGGTTTAATGTTTCGTGTACAGAAAAGTGTGGTTTGTTTGTATTTGTCTTAATATAAAAGACACGACCTTGGTGCTTCACTATTTTCGCGTGTCAGATAAACTGTTACAATATTTGATTAATATAAGATGCAATGAATTATGCAAGTCTTTGTTATCAAATAAGAATTTATTTTTTAAAAAGGTTACCACATTATTTTTATTAAAATTATCACTGATCTATCATGGCCTTTGGTATTTTCATAAAAGAAATCTGGTCTACATTATTTTTAAGATTTTATTTGCTTCCGATAAGAAATCAATATATATATAAACGTGTCTAGGTTGCCTTTTAACAGTTTCTTTTTTGGACTATCGCGACAATCAAGTTGTGCGAAATTTAATTTTGTTGTAAGCGACACACGGCTATAACACACAGCCGTTTCAGTGCTTTTGACTGATTAAGCAATTTAAAATTGTTTGTCTCTGCTTGCACTTAGGAGTTATGTGGTTGATCTCTATGCTCAATGCCTTCTCTAGAAATATTGGCCTTAAAAATGGAATACTTATTACTACATTGACCTAATCATGTAATACATATAAAATTAAAATTGTATGCTGCTCTTCGTGACGGCCAAACAAACTGGACATAATGTATTATCATGACCTTAGTATAATATGTTTGTGCAATAAATGATATTATTATTATTAAGACCAGTCGTAATGGTGTTCCTTGGCGTAGCTACAAAAAATCCCATTCTTATCATTTAAGATGAGTAGTTTTTTCGTAGAAAAAAATTGTGAATTCACAAATTCAACGAAGATAATTTTTAGTAGTCTACTATGTGCAAAAGTAGAATAAATTCTCTGTACAGTAAAATTAGCGACAAAATCAATTAATTAAATCCATTCAGTCCAAATTGTGTAAATTGGCATTACTTATAAGACATTACTGATACATTTTAATGAGTTAAAAATTAAACAAAAATTAATTAAGGCCGAGTTGAATTTCTTAGAACTCAATTTTTAAGAACTCGTTACAATTTCAAGCTGAGTTATTTTATAATAATTTATAGTTTCATAGACATATAATTAACAATTATGCTTTTTTTGGATTAAGATTAAAAGGTCAAATAATGAACTTGGTTCATCATGATTTTTTTTGTGTTTATTTCGAAATGCTCTACAATTTGACTAATTCATTATTCATATCTCTTTTCAATATTTAATGACTAAAGCACACTTCCAACATACGTAGGGAGAGGGTGAGCGTCGATGCATGTAGGTGAAGTTTCCCCACTCTGGGTAACAAATTATCACTGTTAGTAATTTTTTCTTTACAACACGCTGTCTGGTTTTAGTCCGCTATTGTTATTTGTATGCTGTTAGAATATCTAATATTAACATTTTTTGTCTTACTCGAAATTGTCGAGGTCATCTGTGCAATGGCTCCATTTATTATGGCTACTTTTACGTTGCAGATCTTAAAAAAATAATAAAAAGGAGTGAATTAAGAAAATTAAAGAAAAAATATGTAGGAGAAAAATCGGAAAATTTTACAGCAAACGATCGTTTCTTTACTTGTCGAGTTTATCAAATTTTATATCCGTGCATAGATTCATACATAGATATTGTATAATAAAATTTTGTATGAACCGTCGTTTTGAAAGTTCAAAGTCAGCGTGAATCGTAACGAGATGGGTGCGATTGACGAAAATGTAGGAGAATTTTATGCTTTAAATAATTTTTAAACCCGCCTATATCTAGGAAAATAATGGGTCTGGTGAAACAAAAGGATCGTCGGGATTCAAGTGGAAATAAAACTCGGAGTGATTTCGCCCGGAGAGCATTTCCACGATATTTCATATTCAAATCTTTCAGCTCACTGACAATGGCTTTCGAAAGATACCGTGACTTACATAATTTCGCTAGTCGAAAAACAAGTAACCAATCGGCTTCATTTAACAAAATACATTTAATGATAATAGGTGAATATCGAAAAATTAAACAGTAATTTTATCCAAGGATTACCTCGCCGCGTTTATCTAAAACTAAAATCTTTGCAACAACATTTTGATTTCATCGAATAATCAAAATGCAAATCGACAACCATCACAGTGATTTTAGTCTGAAAATCTGATATCCAGAAGTAGGATTGCCGGTTTTTATTACTTACCGTATTCAGCACAGCTGCAGGAGCAATGTTACGTTTAATATTCCTGCCTTTTTCACTCCGGACTATTCATAAAAACTGAATTTAAATGGGTCGATTCCCACTTGAACGATGCTCGTAGTTTCCTACTCTTTATTAGCAACTGCAGTATATTATTCGCTTCAAAACCAGTTCAGTGTACTTGATTTGCAAACTCAATACGTTTTCAATTCTCCAACAACTTTGACCTCCAGCCTTAATTGGCAGTCATTGCAAGGGGGAATCGCTGCATGCAGATCCTGCATGATCCTTACAAACTATCACAAATGATACGTACAGGATAACTATGCTGATCCTTAGGGAAAGTAATTTGTAACGTTATGATGATGCGGCAAATAACGGAGGACTTATAACTAATGATATTTTGTAATGCCCATATGTACAATATATTTTCTATGACGCTATGAATCTTCCTTTTATGAACGAAGAGGCTTGTCCTTATCTGATAATATGATCATATAGGTGTCTTAAATTTCCAAAAATCTTGACTCTATTAATATAGAGTTTTTTTACACAATCTGTGACTCATGATCCCCGAGGAAATAATTTTGCAGTCCTAGGTCGAACGAAATTTAATTTTTTTGACTTTCTCTTGGGCGACATAAATGTGGTCGACAAAGAATTTGTTTTCTTCTATCATCAAAATAAATTATGAAATGAGCAAGACGGGTACGTGGTGCAGCGCTCTGTGCTGTGCTCTAAAAACATTGTCTATTACTTTAGAAAACAGTAACGCTTGTACATTACTGCTTGGCGGTATGTACTGTTTTTGCTACCCACATTCAAAATTGCAATAATTTTGAAGCTGTTGAAAACACGTGGAAGGGTTAAATTTTAACGGGTTCTGTTCTCGATTCACGGGCTGAAAGCGAAAGATCATTTAAATGATCTTCATTCAAAACATGTTTATGAGCGGCGATCACGTAATGTGAACCAAATAACACTCTTACTCTTAATGAAGAAATTCGAGTAACTTTTCGCGTCTTATCCTGCTACTTACTTAATATAGCGACTATTATTCTTCCCTTAAAACCGTAAGCACGTAACTGAATGTAACAAATGCTATTCGAATATCTTAACATTCATATGTCAAAGAAAATCGAAGATACCAATGTATTTCGATTTTTGGCTTTACTACGCATGACTTCATATAATAGGATTACGAACCACTCGTGATCTGGCGGTGAAGCCGTCTTGACAAATTATTCATAAGCCCAAGTCCCTAGTATACATGCCGGACATGTGAACATTTATTTAGCAATGACATTTGGATGAACTCATCGATATTTTGCCTGATCAAGACCAATGTTATGTAACAGCTTTCACTGTTATTTCTCATTTAAAGATATACTTTAAAACATCGGCGTCATCGCATCATCATCGCGTGTAATAACACGTGATACTGTTTCGGTATTTCAAGAATCATGATGTTAGTAATTTTTATGTTAATAGCAATGCCAACATTTATTGCTTTAACTTTCCCTTTAATGCCCATGGAACTAATAGAATAAAAAAACAGTTTTATTTTAGTAAGGTTAAATAAAAAATATAGTTATTTTGCAAAAAGTGTACAGAATACAAAAAAAAGTTGGTATTTGAATTTTGTCGTCCCTTTTGCAGTGGTTTTCTGCAATGATCGTCAAGAGAGTTGTTGCGGTTACACAACTGTTTCAACTTTTATTATATTTTTTGTACCGCTGACATAACGGTCAAAAGATTGTTTATATAAGCAGAACAAACAGATATACAGACACTATTCTCTGCTCAAATTTTGCAATTTAATGACTTGACCACCACGATCTATATTATTATAACCAACTACATTTATTAAATTTTTATTAATACTTAAAATTGGTTATGTGTGCTTACTGAAAAAATATGTTACGATCGTTCAAATCTCACTAGGAATAAGACGTAATTTCTTCTAACATGGTTCGAACGTACGTAAGAATTTTTAGATCTGATACTTTATAGGGAAAAGGATTAATTTAAAGGATAAAATTGCTAAAAAAATATCCTTTCTGTTGGTACTGATGGCTTGCGGTGGGCTTGAACCTTATTCGGATCGTCAACAACAATAGCTTTAGGAAATAGGAGTTGCTGAGCAATAAAAAAATTAAGAGCCAGCGGTGCAGAACCGAATCGAGTGCCCAATTGCGAGTGACGTAGATATTGTAACAGTGCGCGAGTTGTTATAAAAAATATAATGAATAAAAAATTTCTTTCGTATCACGGTTCAATAATCCACACATTTGATATGCTGTTCGTAATTATGAAAATTTCTTTCGTACGATATTTCCTACTGACGTTAATTTAATGAGATAAATGGCAACACTGTAATATCAGCAATACATAGACGTCTTCATGAAGCTTTAACATCACGTCAATTTTGACTAAAGAACTACTACGTTACGTACTGCGTTTATCGCCATTGGACGATAGTTTATTGTTGGTTTATTGTGATTCAAGTTTTCTTCACATAGCCGAGCTGTCTTAGCGTACGAGCGGCTAAGTGGGAGCGTTCCCGATGTTAGTTTATGGTCAATTTGGCTGTGAGCAGCCCCATCCCGTCGACGATTTGCATAAATTGATTGCGCTGCCGGTGTCGCGGACGCCGGAATACTGTAGGTGTGCGCGGGCCGGTCTCGGTGCAAGCGCGCAGTCTCGCGTCCAACCGACCAACTGATACACGTCCAGGCGCAATGCTTAATTACATCCTCGCCTGTCGCAACCCACGAACGGCATAACGACGCGGACAAAATTTTCCGTATATTAACCGCCCAGTAACGTTTCGGCCGCGAAGCGCGCAAGCCACCAACCCTTAGATGGCCGGCAGTGCGGCAGTCCAGTGAACAACCCATGGTGCACCTCTGAGGATCAGCTTTACGTATTTAGGGCTGCCCTTGAGTCGTCACAATGCGGCAGAGATATCAACTGAAACAGACGCCGTACGTATTGCTCGATCGTTCTAGATTAGATGCAATGTCTGACCGTTCATTGTCGAGGTAGTTAAACTTTATGCATGTGATAATTATATGATTATACCAGGAATTGGTCTCGTATATCCTTTTCCGGGTTAATATTATGTTTAGAAAGCCGATGCGCATCGAAGTTTGTGATCGGAATGTCCAATGTTCGAAACAATGGCATAGTTGGACACGCAACGATGCAGCCTTTGATAATAACAGTTGTATTCGTAATCTGGTGTGGTACATAAACTTTTACGATCCGTTTGACCACGTTCGTGTGAAAACTGTTGATCGCGATTAAATTAATTTTTAATTAGTAGCTCCTTGTTAAAGCTTCTGTCTGCTACAGACTTTTATTATAAATATTTATTATTTCGGAGACAATTTTCGTTTCAATTATTTACTTAAATTGAATCAGGACATACTTATTAATTTACAAGGGCATTGACCAACTATACATTTGAGCGAAGTTATGAGTCGAACAAATATCCTGGTGGTAGCTTATTATGTGTCGTTGTTTTATTGTTTATTTTTTATTTTATGTCGGTCAATGCGCAGCTTTGCGATCACTATGGTTTAATTTTTTTACTAATGATAAGTCAAAAATTTTGTGTTTTTGTCTTAGAATTACCATTAGAATAAATAAATCATAATTTAGCTTTTTGTTCATCGAATTCGCTCTTCTTCTTCTTCTTAAAGTGCCTCTCTGACTGGCAAAGGTTGGCAGTCAGTTCACCATATTTTGATTTGTCCCGCGAGGCGAAATTGTTGGACGGACACTCGCTCGAATTCAGTACAAAATTTCCAATATTAAAGTTGGTTCTAATATATGGAAGAATGTTAAAAGTGAATAAAAGAGTGATAACTGCGCGACTTTAACGGTTTCACTCAACAATGATTCTCTCATTTTTATTTTTATGAATGATGTATTGGTCTATGTGGCCTTAATTGAGTCAGGCGACGACTAGATCTAGTTTAGCGAACTGTCACATACGATGTCAGAGAGAAATTGAAAATTCGTTTAAAAAGAATCCCTTTTTTTATTTTTTCACTTTGTTAGCGTTAATTCATGTTATTTATGATAGATTATACGTTTATAAGGAAGCTTAAATTGGAAAATTATGATGTTGAAATGAAAAATTGTACAGTACACACGGGTGCCGACACTACTTAAAAAAAAGTACCACTAAGTTCTAAGGTAATTATATTTTAACATTTGTGTTCTAAATAACTACACATTTAAACTAATCAGTTATTTCAGTGCCACTTAGTAACGTGACATAAGCCTACAGTTTAAAATAACCTAAATGATTATACTAAGTTTATTGAAACGGTCTTCTTAAAGAGAATGACCTTAAACATATATATATCATCACAACCTTATCACATCTTATCTACCTCGTTTTTATTGCTTTAAAAATATTCACCGCCATTAAAATTTACCGAGAACATTTGGAAAAAGAGCACGGTGTACGGAAAATTAAAATTTAATTTGGAAATTTTCATATTTTCAAAATGTTCGTGACCGAGCTGCTAAAAGGACTATGAATTGACCTATTTAAAAATTTCGAAATTAATTAAGCTCAGTGGAGGCAATTATTTTTACGGAAGTTGCTATTGGCACAAATAATTACATCCAAATGATGTGTTGTTTTCTTTTCCCTTCTCTTCGTTTAAATAAAATTTTAAGAGAAATTATAATTTTTGTGGTCTTTTAATCCGTGACTTCTAATTCTTTTTGTTTATCAATGATCCGCTACGATAAATATTTAAATAAAAATTAAGAGCAATGATTCAGACAGGCTTAAATTTTTTATCATGCAATATATTTTATTTTATAACATTTATTAACATTTAATATCTTAAATATAATTCAAAGTGTAGCAGCGCAAACGCTTGAAACAGACAGCGTCATCAACAACGTTAATTAAAAAAAATTACATCTATGTAAGAGCATCATTAACAAGAGTCAGTGGAATAAATTCTAACGCACTCTTTTTAAGTAAGGTTTTTTTTTAATGTAGGTAATCTATTATTCCTTTATAAATCTATGACATATTTTTATATAGAATAGCGACGTCTCTCCAACGGTTTCGACTTCGTGTTTTTGTAATTAAGATTTTTTCGGCAACCCAACAAACATTACCTTACTACACATTTTGTAGTGATCATATCGTGTCCCAGTATTACAATTTTCTCTGTTCTATTTTCGTCATAGGAGACAAATTTCTAAAAATTATCTACTCTTTACATTCCTACTGGATGTTGAAATGATCCTCATTTGTTTTCCAATTTGTCCAGTCTGGCTACTAATTAAAAACTACATAGCTACATAAATGTATGTACGTTTAACATGGCTTCTGTCCGCAATAGACCGCGCGAGTTGCGAATTAAGTACTGACACACGCTATTATCAGTATCCTGACAGAGTGCAATTACAGCATAAGTGATATTAAGTGAATATCCTGTTAACAGCTCTCTTTTATTATGCATATCCTTGAAAGCTATAGATTTCCCAGACTTCTCACCGTCGTAATTTCCAGTCATGCTTATCGACGATTGGGAAACATTTCATAAAAACATATAGTTATCGTGGTTTACCATTCGATCGTTAATTACTGTTGAATAATGCGTCAAACTATAACACAATTAAATGTGAACCAACTAATAAAATAAGTATTTCACCACGAATGTTGCAATCCGTAACAGAAACCCAACTAATCGTTGCCTATTATATTATAGAAATTTCTATACGTCTGTGATGCTCAAAACGCGGAATTCGTTTCTCAATACGCTCGTAACGAAATGTATAGATATTGACGTTGCAAAAGCCAATTGTGAACACGTACTTTCTAACCAGTACGTACGTTTCTTTAGTGTTGTACTGTGACTTAACATACATATTAGGGTGACGCTCTAAGAAACATTTGAAAATTGTTAGGAGAGGCCTGTTATGCAGGGCCGTATTTAGAGGTATGGAGGTCCCCTGGCCTCTAATTATTTTCCAAATAAAATGCACTATATTATTCAGTTTAATTTTTCATAAATAATTCATCGTGAAACCAAGTAACTTATTTTAATAAATAAAAATGAATTAGGCAGATTTTTTTTCATGGAGCCCTTCTTTTCTGGATGCCTCTTTGCTGGGTTCTAGCACCAGATGTCCTCCCCTAAATCCGGCCCTGCTGTTATAAATTAGCAAATGGGAAAATTTGTTTATCGCTATAATCTAGTTCTGCGTGATTTTGGGTAAAATAAAATAAACTATTTCTTAACAATAAAAAATAGCTTGCTATTGACAATGGTTCTGCTTCTTAACATATTATTGTCCATAGGCTGATAAGGCTTGAGCAGGAAAACGCAAAAAGCTTTATAATTGCCCGTATAGTATTGCACTGAGTGGGCGTTCGCGCAGCCACTTGCTGCAAGAATGCGGAATACAGGCTGAACGAGATTTGAGCCAATCGCCCAGTAAAAGGCTACTTGTTAAGGGGTTAGGTTGATTGCGCATTTGTGCGGTTCGTCAAATATAACCGTAGAAGTGTGTACAACAAGATTTTTTATAGTACATTAACAATAGGCAGTTCACAAATCCATTACTGTTAAGCTCTGCGCTGCGCTCGTAATCGCAAATGAGCGATGGTATATCCCTTTCGGTGACATTGCCCTTCAAACCGGAAAGCTGTAAAACTTGAACGTTACTATTAAACGTTGAATTTATCCCCAGGCGGCATAAGAGTTGTACAAATCACAGCTCTATAATAATCTTAGTATGTCTTAATTCACTTGAGTTTTTAGTATCTCAGCGCTTAGTCAACTCGTCTTACAATGCAACAACTTCTAAGGTAACACAATACTTGAAAATTTGGTATTTAATGTTAGCTTAATAAATAATTAATAAAAAATAAAAAGAAATCTGCGAAAAAGTGATGCATCTAAGCTGGTTACAGAGATGGGATCAGGTGAATTAATACTTTAAATATAATACTCAAATTGGACATACACCACCATGTAAGGGCAACTTGAGGGTGAGTTTAAACAACATGCCAATGGAAATATAAATTTTTATAACGTTTTAATGTTTTCGTGAGCTTCTACTTGAAGTTACGTTCACGCTTAGCTTTGTTTGTTTTTTATTTAAACCGTATTTAAGTACCATAATATATTTGTTGTTTATATTATGTGAGTTAATAGGTGCATACAAATCGCATCGATTTTGTCTTAATTTAGATTTAAAATACATGAAGTTAATTATTATTTTCTTTAAATGTTACACGAAACCTTTTTACAACGAAAACCTGATAACTATAAAATTAAACATGACGATAACAATGCAAACTAGAACAACAGGTTTAAATTGAAACTCTTATACGTGAAATTAACTGTGAAAGGTGCGAGCGGTTATATTTCAGCACAAGGCTGAACGGACAAGTGATTACTTGCAATTGAAATCAAACGTGAAAATTAATAATTTAATCAAATATCATTTTGGTTAGATCATAAATGTTTCAATAAGTTTTTGGTGTCGATTGTAAAAATTCATTGGATCATAGAGCATATCAATTGTTTTTATCTAAATATATTCATAAGTTTGTATAATTTGTAAAATAATATATTCCTCTTATGTAAAAATCGAGCACCACACCTATCACTATTTACGTGGCAAATTCGTAAAATTAGTATTTTGTACAACTGTTGTACCATACATGACCATAAGTCCTACTACTACTAGGACGGTCCCTGTATCGTTCAGGCTGTGTATCTTTTAAACAATATATACCTACTATCCTTTAAATATAAATACAAAACAAAATCGTATAGGCAAATAAAAAGCATATAAGCAAAAGTATTTAAAGTTATTTATTTTAACATAATATAAGTGAAAAATGCCCCACTCTGAAAATAACAAATAACACAAAATATCAATAGCTAGTAGTTGGTGAATATATTAAAAACAGAAATTAACGTCTGCCAGTGTGTTGAAAGAAGTACGAAAATTAAAAACTACGGATGTGAACTGACCGTAGGATTTGAAAGAACAATCGAACAGCCTATAAGAATCGATGTCGAAAACAATATTCCGTTGAACATCACCACTGAATTGGTTAGACTTTTTTTTATTAGATTTCTCCAATTAAAATGTACACGAGTGGAAATTCACGTAGTTATGAAAAAAATAAACAGGTCTTGCAGTATTCATGATTACATAGCGACGAGTGAAGTCACCTCATTATGTAAACTAACGAATTATATGTGTGAGATAATGTTTAAAAACATAGAAAATATACCTACGCGGTGCGGGTGGAACAGTCGCCGCCAATACGAAATGCAACCTGACGCCCGTTTACAGTCAGCGTCGTATTGTGAGCACAAGTGTATGATTTGCCGTGTAATTTATTCCAAAGCGCGTCGTATTCAATCGTATCTTGTTGTTAGTTAACTCGCTAGTTCTCTTATGAAGGAAACCCGCGTCAATGAAATATATCTGCCTGTGTTCGGCAGATATTTGACATACTTGATGGACGATTTCATAGCGCCACGTAATAGAGCTGAGGTTGGCAGGTATGTAACAAACTTTCTTTATTGTGTATAATCCTAAAGAGTTCTAGTAATATAATTTGTTGTCTTTCTTTAAGAGAGCAAAGGTAACAAACTGGTATTATTTTTGGTTAGTTATTTAGTATTAGGGACTAAAAGTTATATTGGGTTTTATTGAGAATAAAATAGCATGAAATCGAAATTTAGGTGAGCAATGAAAATATACTTTATGCATCTGTTATGTGAATGCAAATCGGTCCACTGATACATCGTAATATCAAAGCGACATTGTTCAAATACGGTGCGATAAATTCGAGCGGTCTCGTTGTTCGCGATTTAAGCAAGTGAGGGTTTTTATTTCTCTCCGTGGAAACGTTTGGCATGTAACACATTCGTTATGTGCAACATTTGTTATTTTTATATCGCTTTTCGGTCGCACAAAACACGACGCAGCGCGATCTTTTCGTTTTTCAACCTGTTATTCAATTTGTTTCAATTAACGTTGCCTAACTGCGCGTTACCGTTATGTGGCGTGTTATAGAACGGATTACGATTTCATTTTGACAATACTAGATTACTTACGCTAACTGTCCGGCTCAAGGTGGTTTGGTGAAGGTGAGAAGAATAATTATGACGTTACAGCGTTGACTATGACCAAATCTCGCTGTACTGAATTACTGAATGTTATATTTTATTGCGTTTACACGAATACTATGCATTATTTAATAAAATTATTTATCGGATTAACATTCGTATTAAAACAATATTATAATTAGAATTTGTTCGATATTTCGAATATTTCACGGAAAACTTTTTCAGTACAACTATACCTAATCTGGTAAGTATAATTTGTAAGAGTTCCACCTTTGCATTGCCAGTTATTCAACTGCTAAACAGTAATGTTAAACAGTACTACACTCACACACACTGCACTAAGCAGGTGCTGACTGTGCTACTATGGGTAGATGTCTCAGATACCATCAGGTGCCTGATATGTTCACCTCTTCATTTTATCTCCTTAAAAATTTTATCTCAAGACAGATAATGTTTTGGTTGATTCATCCGTTACGAAGATTAATCAGCTCACGCCTTGCTCTTTATATTGCTTTTAGTATAAACTGCTATCTAGAAAGATTTATTCAATCTTATTATAATTATTGTTTTATATAACTCTTCTTTATTAAAATCTAAAGCTTTCTGCTTAAAAGGCTTGGCTTAGTCCGTACAATTCTTGGACAATACTAAAGGTCGTTAGTTACCGCCACATTCCCCGGCGATGATTTGCAACTGACATTCGATTTGTGCTTACGCAATTAACATTACCTTTAGTTATAAGCTACTGCAATTTCATGCAAAATTTCGTTGTTATAAAAATGTTAGTACAAGAACGTAAATGTCTGTTTACGCTTATTTTTTGAATTTATTTGCAACCGGTTTCTATAAGTTCTGTGCTTGCTATTTAATTGCCAATCCTTTGGGACATGTCGGCAACTTTTGTTCTTCTACGGATCATCTCATTTTGGTCATCATTCGATCACGCAGAGAAAGAACTCTTTCTTTTTTCCTAAATAAAAAAAAATATTTTAATATTATTATAC